>VZQC01004216.1:424099-437081 GCA_009823505.1 Rhizomys pruinosus
AAAAAAAAAAAAAAAGTAAATTGGGCTGTCCTTCTAGAGGACCTGGATTAGATTCCCAACACCCACACGGTGGCTAACAACCATCCACAGCTCTAATTTCTTGGGACCCAACGTGGTCTTCTGACCTCCACAGGCATTGCAAGACACATGCAGGCGATACACACAAAATAAAAATAATACAATATTTTAAAAAAGAATAAAATAGTACAATATAAAAGGTTAAACATGTCATGGTCCATTAGATTAAATAAAGATGTAATTCCATATGTTGATTGAAGAGTACCCTAAAACTTTTAACACATTTCATTTGGCAATATATACCTACATAAAAATACAAAATTCAAACTTTATTTTATTTCGGAGTCTAAACAGAGATAGCATTCATAATTTAGGAACAAAGCAGTGCTAACCATTGACATTTTCTAATTCTAGTCATTTGGCAATTTTTTTTCTAGACAGTGAAAGGTCAAGCTTTCATTAAAAAATAATAAGCTATTCCAGGACAGCTGGGGCTACGGGGAGACCCTGTCTTGAAAAAAACAAAAAACAAAAAATAATAAGCTAGATTTCACAAAGGCTATAGACTTATGCTCATCAAAAAACATAGCAAAATGAACAGGTAATCCACTGAATGGTAGAATATTCTATAATAATATATGCATGTATCTGGGTCTTTTCAAGACAGGGCCTCCCTGTAGCCCACAGCCGTCCTGGAATTTGCTCTGTAGACCAGGCTGGCCTTGAACTCACAAAGATCTGCCTTCCTCTGCCTCCTGAGTGCTAGGATTAAAGGCGTGCGCAACCAAACCCATCTGAAATTTCATAACAATAAACATCAGCTATTGTAACAATAACAGTCAGCTCAAATAAATGCTTAGAAGCCAATCATTTAAGTGAGTAATTTCTCAAAATATGTTTAATCAAATATAATTTTTGGGTCTTTTTTGAGATAGGGTCTTCCTGCAGCCCCAGCTGTCCGGGAACTCTCTATGTAGACCAGGCTGGCTTTGAACTCATAAAGATCTGCCTGCTTCTGCCTCCCAAGTGCTGGGATTAAAGGTGTGCCACCACGCCTGCTTGAGCCGAAATAAACCCTTCGAGTGCCCTCAGAGGCAATCAGATTCCCTGGAGCTTGGAGTCACAGGTGGTTTTGAGTCATCTACTGTGGATGCTGGGAACAGAACTCAGGTCCTCTGGAAGAGAAGCAAGCCCTCATAACTGCTGAACCACCTCTCTAGCCCCAACCCTTCCTGTCTTGATTTTTTTTTAATGTTTTAAGTTAAAAAAAAAAAAAATTCATGGCCAGGAGTGGTGGTGCACACCTTTTATCCTAGCACTTAGGAGGCAGAGTCAGGCAGATCTTTGTGAGTTCAAGGCCAGCCTGGTCTACAGAGTGAGTTCCAGGAAGCTGGGGCTACAGGGAGACTCTGTCTCGAAAAGACAAAAAAAAAAATTCCTGTACATGAGTGCTTTGCCTGCATAAATGTAAGTGAGTGCACGGGTGCAGTGCCCATGGAGGTCAGAAGAAAGCATTGGATCCCCCGGAACTGGAGTTATGGATCATCGTTAGCTACCATATGGGTGCTGGGCACTGAACCAGGGACCTCTGTAAGAGCAGTCAGTGCTTTTAAACACAGAATCATCTCTTCAGCCCCTTAAATTAATTTTTGTCAGGATATTTTAATCACGACAACAGAAAAGCACTTAGGACACCTTCTTGGTCACATTTTGTTAGCTGTCAAAGGCAAAACCAAGATGCTTCCTGCCTGAGAGGACACCATTACATCTATGGAGGTCAGGGGATGTAGAGTATTTTCTGAAAAATTAGATGGCTGGTTATGAATTAAAGTCATGGATCAGATATATGGTGATGTTCTTTCCTCTGCCAATCAGTAAGTATCTTTGTTCATGTTTTTAATTATCTGGGAGATAGAAAATAGATTATGATTTTAGGTACACATTTTAACAGTAGCTATGTCTGAAAACCAAAGTACTGGGTGTGCTGGAGAGCTTTAGTGTCAACTTGACACACCTGGGTTGAGGGAGCCTCAATTGGGGAATTGGCTCCATTGGATTGGCCTGTGGCCACATCTGTGGAGTATTGTCTTGATGGTCGAGCAGTGTGGGGGAGCCTGGCCCAACATGGGTGGTACAGGTTGTTGTGTACCATATAAGAGGTCAGGCTGGGCATGGACCAGGGGAGCAAGCCAGTGAACAGCATTCCTCCATGACTTGTGCTTCAGCTCCTGCCTCCAGGTTCCTGCCCTGAGTTCCTGCCTTGGGCTCCCTGAGTGATGAACTGTGACTCAGGAGATGTAAACTGAATAAACCCTTTCCTCCCCAAGTTGGTGTCAGTCAGAGTGTTTTGTCACAGCAATGGAAGGCAAACTAGAAGAGAAATTGGTACCAGAGAGTGGGCTATTGCTGTGACAGACCTGACCTTGGTGTTTTGGGGAAGGATTATGGAGGCATTTGGAACTTTGGGCTGGGAAGATCATTGAATGCCTAAAGATCATTGCTGTGGAGCTTGGAGCAGTTTTGCTGAAGGAGTTGTAGAAGATGGAGGCCTGGCTTGTGAAGTTTCTAGTTTCAAAGGGGAGCAGAGATCATCAGGACTGTGTAATCTGTGGGTTCTGGTCAGCTGGGGCTGAAGAATCAGCTGTAAGTAACAAGAGACCAGAACCTGAAGTGAAATCTTTGTTGTACTGGGACAATTGATGCTGGTTAGCTGGGGCTGAAAAATCAGCTGTAAGTAACAAGAGACCAGCATCACTGTGGTGAAATCTTCTGGGAAGAATTTCTTCAGGGTCAGCACACAGAATCTGTGTTCCAGAAGTGGCCTGAGCCTCCATCTCAAGCCAGAAGCAGGACTTGGTAATATGTAAGAGTCTCCTATATGGTTCTGGTGTTGAAATTTGAGGGGGTCACAGAGAGCAGCCGAGGCTTGGCACTGTGAGAGGTCAGGAAAGACCATTGGTGGAAGTGCACCTCGGTTGCAGTGAAGACCCCAGGATTGCAGGGGTCATGGAGAGAAGCTGAGGCTTTGCACCAGGAGAGGTCAGAAGAGACCATTGGTGAAGGTGCTGCCTCAGTTTCAGTAGCGACCCCAGCTTTTTGGAGATGCCGGTACCCTGGGACGACCACCAAGAGCAGCGGTAGGTGTAGAATGGAGTCGGCCTGGGCCTGCGAGATGAGTGTGCCACGGACGGCAGAGTCGGAGAGGGGGAGCTGCCGAGACCCTTTGGAGCCCAGAAGATCGTGAGTGAATCCCAGGTGTCCAGCCTTGAGCTACTTTGCTGGACTTAGGTTTTGTTTGAGAGTGCCTGATTCTTCCCTTTGAAATAAGACAGTACTTGTTTTGGATTTTACAGCAGCCCACAGTTAAGAGACTTTTAATAGACTGTACTTTTAAGTGTTTGGACATTTTAAGGACTGTGGGGCTTTTAAGGATGTACTGTCTTAGGTTGTGATTAGTGTTAACATCATACTTTGGGGATAAGAACTGGAAAGGTGGTTTAATAGTGATGTGTTTGTGTGTCAAGTTGACAAGGGGTCAATTGTGCTGGATAGCTTTAATGTCAACTTGACACACCTGGGTTGAGGGAGCCTCAATTGGGGAATTGGCTCCATTGGATTGGCCTGTGGCCACATCTGTGGAGTATTGTCTTGATGGTCGAGCAGTGTGGGAGAGCCTGGCCCACCATGGGTGGTGCAGGTTGTTGTGTACCGTGTAAGAGGTCAGACTGGGCATGGACTAGGGGAGCAAGCCAGTGAACAGCATTCCTCCATGACTTGTGCTTCAGCTCCTGCCTCCAGGTTACTGCCCTGAGTTCCTGCCTTGGGCTCCCTGAGTGATGAACTGTGACCCAGGAGATGTAAGCTGAATAAACTCTTTCCTCCCCAAGTTGGTGTCGGTCAGAGTGTTTTGTCACAGCAGTGGAAGACAAACTAGAACAGCAACATAAGCATTTCCTCTCCTAACTTATTTCAGGTATTTGTCATCTGACTGACATACCGGTATTTTGTGAGAAAGGAAGAGGTTCTATCTTTCAGTGACTGGATTGCAGTAGGAGAAGGGAAATCTGCTCAAATAATCTCTCTAGAGTCATTTCAATAGGATATTTTAAGAAAATTGTCAAAGGTTAACAGAAGTCAGGGATGCATTATCTAGACGGGCAGCCCTCTAAGAAGCCCACTCTGTATGCCCCGTGTTGCCAACCCCTCCCCAGCACTCACCTCAGCAGTGTAAATGTAGATGGTGTTGAAGTTGGCTGCTACCAGGGCCCGCAGCATGAAGAGGAAGCCAATGAGGCCGGCACTAAACAGGAAGCAGAGGGAGTTCTACAAAGCTACATGGAGGGCCTTCCCAGACAGCTGCCCACAACTCAGACCTAGGCCACCTGCTGCTTCTCAACTGGCCTAACTATGCCATCCTCAGGCCAACTTCCTCTCAAACCTGACCCTTCGAAGGAGCACCATGCTCTGGAAAATGGTGCGGTCACAGAACACATGATACACAGTCATCCTTCGGTATCCACGAGAGACTATGCCAGGACACAACCACCCCACTACACCAAACACTAAGTATGTCCAAGATCATCTATAAAAATGACAAAGTGCCAGGCGTGGTGGCGCACGCCTTTAATCCTAGCACTTGGGAGGCAGAGGCAGGCGGATCTTTGTGAGTTCAAGGCCAGCCTGGTCTACAGAGTGAGTTCCAGGACAGCTGGGGCTACAGGGAGACCCTGTCTCAAAAACACCAAAACAAAAAACAAAAAACAAAAAACAAAAAACAAAAAAAAAAAATGACAAAGTAAGGGGGCTGGAGAGATGTCCCAGCAGTTAAGAGCACTGGTTGCTCTTGCAGAAGGCTGGAGTTCAAATTCCACCACCCACATAGTGCCTAACAACGGGCTATAACCCCAGTTCCAGGGGATCCGATGCCCTCTTCTGTCCTCCAAGGCAATTGCATGACACACATTTAGAAAAGACAAAGTATGGGCTGGAGACATGGCCTAGCGGTTAAGAGTGCCGACCGCTCTTACAGAGGACCCGGGTTCGATCCCCAGCACCCACATGGGGCCGAGAACTGTCCGAAACTCCAATTCCAGGAGAACTCCAATTCCAGGGGAATCCAAGACCCTCTGCATGCAGACAGTACATTCATACACATACAGAAATAAATTAAATTAAAAAAAAGAGAAAAGACAAAGTATTTGCATAAAACCAATGCAATCATCTTAGATGTTTTGTAAACTACTAGATTACATATCACCAATAAACAAGAATACTATATAAATAGTTATTTGGCATCATTTAAAAAATGCTGATGTAGTCAATACGCCTGCAACTTTTTCTTGTTTTTGTTTCTGGAATGCAATTTTTATTTATTTTTATTCTGTGTGTGTGTGTGTGTGTGTGTGTGTGTGTGTGTGCATATGACTTATATGTGGGTACATGTGCCCCCGTACAACATATGGATGTAAGAACAACTTTGTTTAGTCAGGTCTCTTCCACCTTGAAAAAAAAAAATTTGAGGCAGGGTCTCACTATATAGCCATAGTTGTCCTGGAACTTGCTACGTAGACCAGGCTGGCCTTGAACTCACAGAGAGATTTGCCTGCCTCTGCCTTTGCCTTCCAAGTGCTAGGATCACAGGTGTGCACCTCCGTGCCTGGGCTTTTCTTTCTACCTTTATGTGGGTTATGGGGATCGAACTAGGCCTCTAAGCTTGTGGGAGAAGTGCCTTCACCTGCTGAGCCATCTCGCCCCCATTTTTCATTTTTTTATTGTAGATTTCAATCTGTAATTGGTTGACCTGTGGATATGGAGCCTACAGTCCAAAAATCAGCCATAGGTTAGTGCGCAGGCTACTGTAGGACTGCAAATTTGGAGTGAAATAAATTCCACACCAGATCCATGTTATCTGTATCACTAAACTGTCTCAGTCCAGATAATTTGGTAAAGAGACAGGTGGCGCATGCCTTTAATCCTAGCACTTGGGAGGCAGAGGCAGGTGGATCTCTGTGAGTTCAAGGCCAGCCTGGTCTACAGAGTGAGTTCCAGGACAGCCAGAGCTACAGGGAGACCCTGTCTCAAAAAAAAAAAAAAAAAAAAAGATAGGGTTGTTTGTCAGTTCTTCAGGAAGCTTTACAGAAAGATTGTAAATACACTGGGGGGTAAAGTGAGCACCCCAACACTGCATCTCCATCTCATGATAGCTGAAGGGGACAGGGGCAGAAGAGGGAAGGGTCTTTTAGCCAAATACTCTGCTCTGTACTCTCCCTAGTCAGAGGTGTTTGTCCCACATCCCGCTAATCACCAGAGAGGCCCTGTTTGAAGCCTGCTGCACCACACGTACTTAGAGCTACCCAGGAGCAAATACCTTGAAGTACAGATGTTGAGAAGAAGGAAGAATAAAGCCGTGCATCCCATGGTAATTGACAGGCTCAGCCGTCTTCCCAGGAAGTTGATGCCCAGGATATTTAAAGGGTTCACTAGAAAGCAAACAGCAAAGACCAGTGATTGGAACTGGAAATGGCATCCACCGACACTGGCAGGGATGCATCCTGTCCTTCCAGAAGCAACGGCTTCCAGCCAATGCCCAGGCACACTGTCATCAAATCTGTGACTCCTTCAGTGTGCTCCTTAAACATGCAGAGTGGCAAGCACTGCTGTACATCAAGGACATTTTTGTTTGTTGGGGGGGTGCTTTTTTGAGAGGGGGCTTTTTGAGACTGTAGGCACAGCTGGCCTGGAACTCGCTATGTAGACCAGGCTGGCCTCAATCTCATAGACATTAAATGTGTGAGCCACAATGCCCAGCAAGGACTTTTTTATAAATCTCACTCTACCATATAGGTTTTACTACATCTGCAAGTTTGCTAGAACTAAATGTACTATTGTTCATCAAATTCAAGGCTCTGTTTTTTGGTTTTTTTGTTTTTTGGTTTTCTTTTTTTAGACAGTCTTATTGTATAGGCCAGAGTCTCCCAAGTGCTGGGCTTCGGCTCGTGCCACCACACCCAGCTCTGTGGCATTGACTCATATTTATTTATTTAGGTTTCTTGAGACAGGGTCTCCCAGTCCTAGCTGCCCTGGAACTTGCTATATATCAGCTCACTATCTCAGAGAAAACCACCTGCCTCTGCCTCCCAAGTGCTTGGATTAAAGGCATATGCCACCTCACCCAGCTATTTATTTTTCTTAAGATAGGGTCTCCTGTAGCACAGATTAGCCTCCATATGTAAGCTGAGCATGACCTTGAACTTCTGTTCCTTCTGCCTCCGCTTCCTGCATGCTGGATGGCAGGCATATACCACCACGCCCAGTTCCTGTGGTGCCAGGGATCCAACCTAGGGCTTTGTACCTGCTAAGCAGGCACTCTAACAACTGGGCTACATGCCAGCCACCAATGGCTCATACCAGACATTATTTTTTGACAAGGAAAAGAAAAGAGTGTTCCCAATGGAAATATTAAATATTAAAACCTAACAAGTCACGGTAGGACATCCCAGTTTTTGAGTTGTTAAAAAATATGACTTGGGCCGGGCGTGGTGGGGCACGCCTTTAATCCTAGCACTTGGAAGGCAGAGGCAGGCAGATCTCTGTGAGTTCAAGGCCAGCCTGGTCTACAGAGTGAGCTTCAAGCCAGCTGGGAATAAAGGGAGACCCTGTCTCAAAAAAAGACCAAAAAATAAAAAATAAAAAAAAGTCTTGGAACTGATATAATGGAGTCCTTCCCCACAATAAACTGGCAACATGTCAGCACGACTTAAAGGCTCCTTCCACTAGCAGGAGCCATGTCACAGGGTCCTCGCTCTCCACTCTGTGCTGCAAGTACCCCACCTAAAACAGAGGAGGGCCCGACATACAGAGATACATACAAGCAATTTCCCCAAGGGTGCTGATGATGATGGTCCTGTAGTCGGAGGGTGCAAACAGGTGGCAGTAACAGGGACTCTGACTCCCCTCTGCGTCCCCCATGCTCACCACCACCTCTGATTCTGACTCTGACTTCGAACCGCAGACCAGGTCCCGCTCCAGCAACTCAGCGCTTGCCAGGATAACCCCGTAATAAGCGAAAGAGATGCCCAGCCTGGAAGCGAGAAAAGAGTGTTGTCAGCCAAGCTTCTGCCAGGCTGAAGGACAGGAAGAATCACAGGAGGCAGAGAAAGGAGGGCTCCGAGGAAAAGACACGGGGCAGGAGCAGCAGAAAACCCCGCCCAGGCGTCATCCAGAGCACCTAAAGTGTTTTTTGGAACCATATGTTTGCATTTCCTCTGAGTATAAAGTTTAGAAATCAAGCCAGGCATGGTGGCACACACCTTTAATCCCAGCACTTGGGAGGCAGAGGCAGGCGGATCTTTTTAAGGTCAAGGCCTTGCTGGTCTACCTAGTGAGTGCCAGGCCAGCTGGGACTAAAGGGAGTCCCTGTCTCAAAAAGACCAAAAAACAAAACAAAACAAAAGTTTGGGATGGATACATTTTCCCACTGTGATAGATACCTCCAAACAGTTTTCCAAAGTAGCTGTTCTCATTGGAGTGGCAAGCTGCCTTGCTCCCATGTTTGGTTACTTTATATCCTTCTGACACTTGGTATAGTCAGTCACTTAAAATGTAGCCATTTGGGGCTGGAGAGATGGCCTAGCGGTTAAGAGCGCCGACCGCTCTTGCAGAGGACCCGGGTTCGATCCCCAGCACCCACATGGCGGCTGAGAACCGTCTGAAACTCCAACTCCAGGAGAACTCCAGCTCCAGGGGAATCCGACGCCCACTTCTGACCTCCGCGGCATTGCACGACACGGGTGCACAGACTTGCATGCAGACAATACATTCGTACACATACAGAAATAAATAAAATTAATAAAAAAAAAATTAAAAAAAAATGTAGCCATTTGTCGGGCGTGGTGGCACACGCCTTTAATCCTAGCACTCAGGAGGCAGAGGCAGGCAGATATTTGTGAGTTCAAGGCCAGCCTGGCCTACAGAGTGAGTTCCAGGTCATCTGGGGCAACAGGGAGACCCTGTTTTGAAAAGACAAAAAATAAAATAAAATAAAATGCAGCCATTCTTAAGCACTGGTGGGTTTATAATAAAACTACTTTTTGAGACAGAGTCTCCCTGTTGCTCCAGCTGGCCTGGAACTCACTCTGTAGACCAAGCTGGCCTTGAACTCACAGCAATCCTCTGCCTCCTGAGCACTGGGACTAAAGGTGTGTGCCACCATCCCCAGGTTTATTGGGGTATTTTTTAAAATATCTTTTTGGATTTTTTTTTTTTTTTTTTTGTCTTTTTAGAGACACAGTCTCCCTTTAGTCCTAGCTGGCCTGGAGCTCACTCTGTAGACCAGGCTGGCCTTGAACTCACAGAGATCCACCTACCTCTGCCTCCCCAGTGCTAGGATTAAAGGCATGCACCACCATGCGGAGCCTTTGATTTATTTTTATATGTATGTACTGCTTGCATGTAAGTGCACCTGTGTCATGCAATATGATGGCCAGAGGAGGGAATCTGGTTCCCTGGAACTGGAGTTAGGAACCATTGTCAACTGCCATGTGGGTGATGGGATTTGAATCTAGGTCCTCTGGAAAAGCAGTCAGTGTTCTTAATTGGTGAGCCATCTTTCCAGCCCCCTCTTTGGGTTTTAATTTACATTTTCTTGGTGACTTGAAGGTTGAGCATATTTTGAAACCATCACCCTATTCACAATTTGTGTGACATGTTTATTCAGTGTTTTGCCTCCTATTGTTTTGGGGGGGTTGTCTTTTTGAGACAGGGTCTCCCTGTACCCCCAGCTGGCCTGGAACTCGCTATGTAGACCTGGCTGGCCTTGAACTCACAGAGATCTGCCTGCTTCTGCCTCTGCCTCTGCCTCCTGAGTGCTGGGATTAAAGGCATGTGCCACCATGCCCAGCTTCACCTGCTTTTTCTGTTTGCATTTTTGAGACATGGCCTCTCTGTAGCCCCAACTGGCCTAGAACTCACTATGTATACCAGGCTGACTTCCCAAGTGCTGGGATTAAAGGTATGTGCCACCATGCCCAGCTTCTCTTGCCTATTTCTAAACCCAGTTGTCTAACTTCGGTTTGGTAAAAAAACAATTACATATATGACATATATATGTTGGGTCCAGGCTTCCCAGAATCCTAAGGGGTACACAGGTGCCCGCTTCCTCCAGAAGCTGCCAATCCTCTGACCCCTTCCCACTTACCTGAAGCCCCACCCCATGGGTATAAAGGATGTACCCCAGCCGTCATAACTCTCTCTGCGTCCTTCTCTCTCTCTCTGTCTCCCCCTGCTCTCTCTCTCTGCCGTGTCTCCCCCGCGTCCCCCCCCCCCTGCCATGCTGTCTGGTCCTACCACGTGTCTGTAGGTGGCTCACGCTGGCAGTCCCACATGGAAGTAAAGCATGTTACTAGAGTGACCTAAGCCTCATGTGCCTTTTATTGGGGTTTCCTACTTTTTTATACTTAATATTATGGTGCCATAGGCTTGGTCGGGTCAGGTGGAGTGCTCGCTGGTTTTTGATCTGGCAGGGCGCTCTCCAGCTTCCACCCCAAAAAGGACCACCTAACCTTTTTTTGGAACACCTGGGATGGACTTGCTGCAGTGTATTTCTCCGGACATCCAGCTGCCACAATTCATGATGAGGCACCACTCTGCTCCCCTCCTTCCCTCTCTCCTTCTCTTCCCTCCCTCCCCCCCCCCCTTTCTGTCCCTTGTACTTCCTTCTCTCAGCATTACCCTTTCGTTGTTTTGGACCCGCTGAGGCTTGCAGACTGCCTCAAACTGGGTTCCTGATCCCGCCATGCTTGTGCTCCCGCCAACACCATTTTGGATCCACAGGCTCGCAGGCTGCCTTAACTAAACTGCATTCCCGTGCGCAAGCGGTGCAGCTCTCTGCTCTCCTACTCCCTCCTGCTTCCCTCCTCCCTCTCCCTCCTTCTCTCTGACTTTGTCCTCCCTCTTATTTTTCCTTCATTTTAGCCTCCCATTCCACTTCCCTGATTTGGTCCTCTGAGTGCCGGCAAACTCAGGGTTCCCCCCAATTTTTTTCCGTCCAGATTGCTGTCCACTGGAATGCTGGGGACAGAATCCAGACCCGAATTTTGGCCTCCCCTGTGATGTGATTTTTCAGGACGCTGACTTCACAGGCCTGTAGGCCCAGTCTCAGAGACACTCCAGACCTGGAGTCTCTGACCAGCCTCCCATTAGAGGATATACGTCCTCCAGGCCACCCCCCATTAGAGGACTCCTTTCCTCTGTTCCCCTTTCCTCTGAGGCTAAAAAACTTTACTTCCTTCCTATAGCTCTCTCCTCTCCCCAGTCCGCTGCACAGCTGCCCCCAATGTGGTTCTTCCCTACTTTCAGACACCGACACCGCCATGCGGATTTTTTCCGTGCCCCACGTTCAGTCAGACATGCTGCAGACTGTTTCTATGGCAACCGTGCTAATCCACGCCCACTCCTCAGCCTCCATCTTGAGGCTTTGTCTGCGCATGCCCCCATTTCCATGGCGGTGCTAAACCACACCCTCTATTACCCCCGCATGGCAAAAAGCCTAAATTCACATCAGACCTTGTAATAACTAATGCTATATTTCTATATTCTAATTCTCTTGCAATTTATTTAATGGCATATTCTGATCCTTTCAGAATTTTGGTTTTTGGGTTTTATATTGGATTATACAAAGTCAATTGGAATTGAATTAATACATTTTTATACAGAGTAACCAAGTTTTGATTTTATTGGTTTTTCATCCATTGCAAAAATACAATTTTTATTTTTTACTTTTGTATGGATAGTTAATTTTTACAGGTTTTCGTTTGAGATATTTATTATTGGTCAGGATATTTTTGCCACAGCAATTAAGAATTTATTAACAGTACTTAAGTCAATGTTCAAGCTTTACTTAGGAGTTGTATGGTAATTAAAGTACCAAATTAATTCAAACAATCCTCTTGGAGATTTAGCAACCACACTTAAAGCTCCAATCTGATTTGGCAAGAGAGATTTGAAGGGACAATATTTTAGCCCTTACCCTCTGAGGTATACTTGGGACCTAGGGTCCTGTGTCCGCAACTTTGTGCATGTCCTGTGGCAGTGAGTCACCAGTCATCCCGTGCCAGGGAAGTCTTGGAGATTCACTTAAAAGGACTTTATTCTGCCAGTGTCCACTCAAAGGAGGAAAGTCCATATAGAGGAGAAACTCCTCACACTTCAAAGGGAAGGTGCGGCCAAGCAAAGCCTGATTTTGTCCTCACATAGATGGAACTGGTGAAGAGAGCCAGGTGCAAGGCCTGAGTGACCCCTAAGGACCAGAACCTCAACTGACCTTAACACCAAAACAAACTTCATTTATCTGAGCTAACTGTGTGGTTTTAAACAACCCAACAGGAAATTGTAATCTAAAGAAGAGAAAATGAAAAAACTTATTACCAGAGAGATAGGCGAGAGAATCCACTATGTCATGTTAGAAAATATCTCAGAGATAGATGACAGATTTAATGTGCCATGCCAGAAAATACTACCTTTTACATTCTCATGGTTATGGCTCTCATTCTGGAGCCCTGTGTATTAAAGCTGGCCCTGGGCTGGAGAGATAGCCTAGCGGTTAAGAGCGCCGACTGCTCTTGCAGAGGACCCTGGTTCAATCCCCAGCACCCACATGGCGGCTGAGAACCATCTGTAACTCCAATTCCAGGAGAACTCCGGTTCTAGGGGAATCCAACACCCTCTTCTGACCTCTGTGGCATTGCATGACACAGGTGCACAAACCTACATGCAGACAGTACATTCATACACATAGAAAATAAATAAATAGGGGCTGGAGAGATGGCCTAGCAGTTAAGAGCGCTGACCACTCTTACAGAGGACCCGGGTTCGATCCCCAGCACCCACATGGCGGCCAAGAACCGTCTGAAACTCCAATTCCAGGAGAACTCCAGTTCCAGGGGAATCCAACACCCTCTTCTGACCT
>VZQC01004216.1:443784-514541 GCA_009823505.1 Rhizomys pruinosus
TTTTTTTTGTCTTTTCGAGACAGGGTCTCCCTGTAGCCCCAGCTGTCCTGGAACTCACTCTGTAGACCAGGCTGGCCTTGAACTCACAAAGATCCGCCTGCCTCTGCCTCCCAAGTGCTAGAATTAAAGGCGTGCACCACCACGCCCGGCCCTCGCACACATTTTTTTAAAACTCTCATATTATAAAGTGTGATGCCCAATGGTGTGATCATGCAAGGTAGAGGCATTGCTTGTATTTTATTGGTGAAGTTAGGTAGCTTAGCAGGATCGCAGGGCAGCATGGCTGGGTGGAGCTGAACTGAGCCTTGCCTCCACTCTGCCCTTTCTAAGCTGTCACTGTGCTTCTGGGGGTAGGAGTAAAGAGCTCTGGCCTCCTGGTGGAGGGCAAGCAGGGTCTGAACTCACCAAGATGGGCTCCACCAGCTGCCCCTCTGGCATGACCGAGCGGTTCATCTTGGCGATGCCTTCCAGGGTGGCCAGCGCAGCCTGAGTGTTCCCAGTAGAGACATTGAACCGGGCAGATTCCGGGATAAACTGGCAGAGATTACACAGAGTATCAGAGCTGCATTGATGTTACTACTTTATACCTTACACAGTCCTCGCCGCCCCAAGTAGAGAAAGGTTGTGGCAAGCTTCAAGGTGCACAGTTCACCAGGAACTCTAAGGAATTCAAAGCTGACCTGGACATTTTCCTCTTAGGGAGGGACATCTAGGGGAGATGTGATGCCGCACCAAATCAAAGTGAACTTCCGACAGGGTCACACTATGCAGCCCTAGGAGGCCTGAACTCATTATATAGACCATGCTGGCCTTGAACTCACAGAGCTCTGCCTGCCTCTACCTCCTGAATGCTGGGATTAAAGGTGTGCACCACCACACCCGGTAGTTTTTCAGCCTTGGCTACCCATACTGCACCCCAGAAAGATGCAACCCAGACACGAGTTGTTCCTTCCCTCCCTCCTTCCCACAAAGTCTCATGTATCTTAGACTGGCCAAAGATGATCTTGAACTTCTAGTCTCCCTGCCTCCACCTCCTGAGTTCTGGGTTTACAGGCATGTGTCACCACACTCATTTTATATGGTGCGAGGGATCGAGTCCAGTGCTTTGTATATGCTAGGCAAGTACTCAACCAACTGAGCTATACGCCCAGCCCCAGAACCCCTCTCTGTTCTGAAATCCTTTGATTCCCCTGGGGCAGTAGACACAAAGGAAATGGAACACAATTCCCCTTGAGGCCATCCTGTCTTAGAACAAGAGAAGAATTCTACTAGAACCTAAGGATGATGAGCAGTTTGCAGGTAAGTGGGAGAGGATGGCAAGCAGGTGGGTGTGCCAGGCTCTGAGGGCAGGTGAGGGGAGAGTGCTAAGGGGCAGAGCCAGCATGTAGAATGAGAAGCAAGCTGGCTGTACTAGACTCTCTGACCAAAAAAAGGGGGGGGGGGACATAGCACAAATTATGGAGCAAAGAGGCCGGCAGACTTGCAGGAGGGAGCACGGGCCGCTTTGAGAGTGCATCACCTTGAAGGCCATGATGAGAATGATGCCCGGGATGGAGGCGATGCGGATGAGCCAACGCCACCCGATGGTGGGGATGACCACAGAGGCCAGGCCGATGATGAGCAGGGAGCCACCCAGCCAGAAAACCTGGGGAGAGAGACCCAGGGTGTGACAATTCCTTCAGTCCAGTCTCCTTGACACAGAGCCTCCGAACTCATCACTTGCATCGTATTGGGCCAAGGTGGGAGTTCAGAGGGCAGCGATCCAGTTTCTACTCCTGGGATGCTTCTCTTGAGCCAGCAGAGTTTGATAACTGAGTGGATGGGGAGAAGGGAGGCTTCTGGGTTCAGGCTTGCATGATGGAAGAGAGGCTGCTTGCTAGTATTTAAAGACGGAAACATGGAAGTATGAGGTCTCGGGAAAGTGAAGAGAATTCTGAGACGGTCATATCTGAGGATCCTCTAAGACATTCTAGGGGGCTGGAGAGACGGCCTAGCGGTTAAGAGCGCCGACCGCTCTTACAGAGGACCCGGGTTCGATCCCCAGCACCCACACGGCGGCCGAGAACCATCTGAAACTCCAATTCCAGTTCCAGGGGAATCCGACACCATCTTCTGACCTCCGTAGCATTGCATGACAGGAGTGCACAAACCTGCATGCAGACAGTANGAACCATCTGAAACTCCAATTCCAGGAGAACTCCAGTTCTAGGGGAATCTGACACCCTCTTCTGACCTCCGCGGCATTGCACGACACGGGTGCACAAACTTGCATGCAGACAGTTCATTCATACACATACAGAAATAAATAAAAATTAATAAAAAAAAAAAAAGACATTCTAGTGATGCTCAGGTAACTGGCCGCCTGGATCTCAAGTTCAAGAAGGTACTGTTGGTTATTGATACATATTTTTGGAGGTGTCAGGAAGCCTCCCATCCGTACCTGTAAGCTCCACATCTAAGGCTTCAGCCAGCAAGTAGAGAAAGTACTTGAAAAAAATGTATCTGCACTGGAAACATAGAATCCCCACCCATTGCTCCCTAAACAATGTAGCAAAACAAGTGTATACTTACAAAACATTTATTAGACCTGCTATGTGTAGATGACTTAAAGTATATAGGAGAAGGCCAAATACAAATATTACAGCATTTTTAAGAGAAATCGGGCCTCCAGTGACACTGGAATCAGTCTCCCAAAGATACTAAGAAATATATCAGTAGAAATCACTAGAGTTGGATATATGACCCAAGGAGACTGGGACACTGAGACCAGCAAGGAAGGGCACGTGGGGAGCCTGCCTCCTGGTCACTCAGTGGGTGAAGCGTAAAGTCCAAGCGCTGGGGATTAAGATACATTCCTAGTGACAAAAGTCTGAGGAAACCTGGGAAGAATGTGGAGTCACTATCTGGATCTCAGTGAAAAAAGAAAGCCAAAAGCAATCTTCTGTCTTATTTACTGCCAACTACGGAACACTTTAATGGAGAGGGTTGTGTCTTTGCTGAACATCTCCAATAGCTGGGGCTTTAGGCTACTGAAGGCACTAAAAATGGCCCAAGGGAGCTACAGTGTCTTAGAAGATATCTAGTCAACCACTATCCAGAGTCCAAGGAGGACCCCCTTGGAGGAAGAGCAGCTGCCAAGAGTGCATCACAGCACCCCAAGTACGGCCAGTGCTGACTTGCAGACACCAGCATCCTTGGAGAGAGATAGAACATTCTAAAGGTTAGTAGCCTTCTTCCCTCTCTAAAGCCTTGAAAAGGTGGCAAAGGCCCTCAGGGCTTTCCTGAGTATCTGTCATTGCAGTGAATCTGGGTCCTGAGGAAGATGGTACTGTGCTGCAGACATGGCTGTTGGGGGGTGGAAGTCCCCAGCTCAGAAAACTTTGGAATTAGACCTCTGGCTTCAAATGTTGTCCATGCTTTCTAGTTGGTGCCAAATAATAAGCAGTGTGCTAGCCAAAAGTCAATCAGCTGGCCGAGGCCTGAGTATCCAGTCCTACTGGATGCACTGGGCTCCTTACCTGAGACAAGGGCAACATGTAGCCTCGATATTTTGTAGGCAAAAATTCAGTCTTTATGATTAACCTGCCCAGGAAGGGAGGAAACAACAGTAATTTAAAAAATAAACCAAAATGAATTTCTTTTTAAAAATCCCATTTTTTTTTGACTGGATAAAGAATGTAAAAGCATGAAACTTTCATTGGATATCAAAATAGAATTGTTACAGGGACAATCCACATTAGAGAACAGTAGGAAAAAACTTAAAACTAGCTGCCGTCATTTTACTCTGATGGCTATTTTAAACTGTCAGGGAACATTGGCTGAATTGCTTTTACTAAGAGAAGCTTTGGAAAACAGCTTTGTCAAGATACCCAGAAAATTAAAATATACCTAAGAGAAGGTAAATAATGTCCCCATCTGATGAGAAAGGCCAGTTTGTTGTTTTTTTGTTTTGTTTTGTTTTGTTTTGGTGTTTTTGAGACAGGGTCTCCCTGTAGCCCCAGCTGTCCTGGAACTCACTCTGTAGACTAGGCTGGCCTTGAACTCACAAAGATCCGCCTGCCTCTACCTCCCAAGTGCTAGGATTAAAGGCGTGTGCCACCACACCTGGCCAAAAGGCCAGTTTTTAATGAAGTACATATTGATTTTGTAAATAGAATAGGTAAGATTTCATCAGTTTTTAAATTGTTCTTCTCTGTTGACATTATTAGCCAATGCTGGTTTTTTTTAATATTTTATTTTATTTTTATTGTATGGGAATGAGTCTATTGCCTGCATGTAAGTATACCTGTGTCATGTGATGCCCACAGAGGTCAGAAAGAAGGCATCGGATCCCTGGAACTGGAGTTATAGATGGTTGTTAGCTGTCATGTGGGTACTGGGAACCAAACCCAGGTCCTCTACAAGAGCGGCCTATGCTCTTAACTCCTGAGGCATCTCTCCAGCCTCAGGCTTTTTAATTTTTTTTCTAACATATTTATTGGGCTGTTTCCTGAGGAAGGTTTTTTAATTCTCTCAGCTTCTACCCCCTCAGGGCTCCAGAACTCAGAGAGATGTTTAATGCCTCAGGGAAGAACAATTCTGTCTCCAGCATATTAAGGCAATGCCAGATGCTCTGACTTCCCTAACGGTTTAAGGAGACTTGCCTTAAAGTATGCAGGAGGGGATGGCCTCAGGGCCTCTGTGATTTTCAAGGTAGCCTGGAACCAAAACATTTCCCATAGAAACTTTTACACCTCTACACTGAGACCCTGTTCACTTACCCAAGGACAGGAGACAGACAGAGGCCTTAAGCTTCAGTATTTCTCATTCTGCTTTGCAAATTATTTCTGGACAATGGCCCTTTAGCATGAATGGTGATTCCTAAATGTAACAGGTGGCTTATGGCCAAACTAGATTGTTCTAACTTGAGACCTTGTCCAAATCCTCTTTAATTGAGCTATACCCTAAGTGCTGGGCTTATTTGTCTTTTGCCAACTTAATATGGTCTCCCGTGTGTGTGTGTGTGTGTGTGTGTGTGTGTGTGTGTGTATGAAAGAGGGAGAGAGGGAGAGAGAGAGAGAGAGATGCAGTGCATGTGGAAACTCAGATGTCATTCCTCGGGCATCATGCTCCTTTTTAATTAATTAATTAATTAATTAATTAATTTATTTATTTATTTATTTATTTATAGGCAGGGTCTCCTTATAGCCCCAGCTGGCTTTGAACTCACAGAGATCTGCCTCCCTCTGCTAGGATTAAAGGCGTGCACCACCACACCCAGCTTAAAGACAGTTCTTAGCCTCCCATGTGGGTGCTGGGAATCGAATCTGGGTCCTCTGCTAGAGAAATTGATGCCCTTAACCACTGAGCCATCTCTCCAGCCCCTAATTTATTTTTTATTTTGAGACAGGGTCTTATTATGTATCCCTGCATCCCTGGCTGGCCTGGAACTCCACTATGTAGACAAGCTGGGATAAAAGGAATGCGCACAATGGCACACACCTTTAATCCCAGCACTCAGGAGGCAGAGGCAGGTGGATGTCTGTGAGTTCAAGGCCAATCTGGTCTACAGAGTGAGTTCCAGGCCAGCTGGGGCTACAGGAAGACTTTGTCTCAAAGAGACCAGAAAAGAAAAAAAAAAAAAGAAAAGAAAAGAAAAGGTATGCACCACCATGCCTGGCCTCTTTTTCTTTTTCTTTTAACATGTTTCTGGGGACTGAACTTGGGTCCTTGTGCTAACAAGGCCAGCACTTTACGGACTGAGCCCATTGCCAGCCTTTCCTTTTCTCTTAGTAGTCTAGCAAGTGTTTCCTGGTCTGAAAAAGTATTGACTAGTCTCTGAATCAAAAAAAGCTAATGTGGGGCTAGAGAGATGGCCTAGCGGTTAAGAGCACCAACTGCTCTTGCAGAGGACCGGGGTTCGATCCCCAGCACCCACATGGCCACTGAAAACCATTTTTAGCTCCAGTTCCAGGGGAATCTGATGCCCTCTTCTGACCTCCGCGGCATTGCAGGACAAGGGTGCACAAACCTACATGCAGACAGTACATTCATACACATACAAAACAAATAAAATTATTTTTAAAAAAAAGCTAATGTGCCTACTCTGCTAGCATTTCCCTCAAGGGTCACAATGAGCAAATTGCTCTTTAAGGAACAAGCACCCATTGCTTCGAACACAGAAAAACGGCTAAGAAAGCATTAGCATGAGTGAAGCTGTTGGTGTTATCAGCCCACAAAACACATATGTCTGTGTATGTATCTGTGTACCTACGTGTGCGTGTCTATATTTGTGCATGTGCACACACGCATGTATCTGTACATGTGCATGCATTTGTCTGTATAAACTTATGGACATCCACAATTCTCTCCCAGAGGTCTCTTGGGGAACTCTTACCCTTGAGAGTGGCCAGACACTCCACAGCCCACCATGGTCCGCAGAAAGACAAACCAGATGTAGGAGGGAGAGAAAGAAGTCAGTAAGGAGAAGTAGGCTCCCCACAGGAACGAGATCAGCAAGATCTGAAGCAAGGAAAGGGAGCTCATTAGTAGGACCTTCGGGTGGCAGGGGATGAGTCTACAATGCTGTCAGACCTTAGATTCTCTGAGGATCTTAGCCCAGCACCTACTGCTCTATCACAACCTTCAATAATCCAGGCTATTCTCATGTCTGAAAGTCTAATTGACTGTTTCAAAAGTACCTTAATGTGTCCACCCTCACAGGTAACAGGAACCTGTATTTGCACCCCGAGAGCACAGCTCAGTTCTCCCTGGGTTGGCAAGGTTATATAAGCTCATAGGAAAAAGCCCAGTGTCTTGAAGAGTCTCTGAGGCTGGTTGTCTGATACAAACTGACCTTGAAGAATTGAGATGTTGCAGGTCCAGGCCTAAATGACAACAGGCTTCCTTTTCTTTTTTTTTTTTTTTATCTTTTTGAGACAGGGTCTCCATGTAGCCCCTGTATATATTTTATATCTTCATAATATGACTATATTAATGGGAGCATGGCTTTAGTTGATGTCTAGTAGTTTTTTTGTTGTTGTTGGGTTGTTTTGTTTGTTTTTTGTCTTTTTGAGACAGGGTCTCCCTATAGCACCAGCTGGCCTGGAACTCACTCTGTAGACCAGGTTGGCCTTGAACCCACAGAGATCCACCTGCCTCTGCCTCCCAAGTGCTGGGATCAAAGGCATGTGCCACCATGCCCGGCTTAAAGATGGCTCTTAGCCACCATGTGGGTGCTGGGAATCAAACCCAGGTCCTCTGCAAGAGCAGTCGGCACTCTCAACAGCTGAGCCATCTCTCCAACCCTGATAATGGGCTTTCTTTAGCCTCCTTAATAAACATTTTTTATCCACTTCTTTGTCTGACCTAACATCCTTGTAATTAGCGGGTAAAACTTTTGGGTTGTATTAACAGATGACTAACTTCCACCACTCCAAAAGCTAAGAATACCATCAGACAGCATCCGAACTCTACAGCCGAGTTTTCCCCACTTTATACTGTCCTGATGTGCCCACTAACACATCTGGTATTACATACCAAGACCAAATTGGAACATGGAATTTGGTGTAACCTGAATCTGCATCCCCCAGCCATGGTTTCTGGTATTTATTTGGCTCCAAAATAAAATCTCTCTCTCTCTCTCTCTCTCTCTCTCTCTCTCTCTCTCTCTCTTTTTTTTTTTTTTTTTTTTTGGTCTTTTTTGAGCCAGGGTCTCTCTCCCTTATCCCCTTTGAGGTGAGAGCTGTGTCCTCATGTCAATGTAGGGCAAGTCCATCATAAAGAAGCAATACAAAGAAGGCCATGCAAGAGCGCACAGAAGAAAGGACCCAATCCTTTACAGCTGACCCACCTTCCAACGGCCGTATCTGTCAGCCAGGAGTCCAAAGAGGATGCTGGACACCATGTAGCCAAAGAACACCATCTAGAGTCATGGAGAGGAGAAATGATGCTTTGAACAGTTTTTGTGAGATATGTATTTGCTACAAGAAGCATTCATCAATCCTAACTAAAATTAGATTTGCCACAGTAATTTGGGCTCCAGGGAACACACCTAGGGCTTTCTAGGGCAGGAGGCACTGCTTCTTGCTGGGATTGGCCACACTGTGTGGAAACTGCCCAGGGGAAATGGGTCCACAGAGCAGGGAACTGCTCTCCTCCCTCAACTGCACTCAGCCTGAAGCTCTGGGTTTCCGTCATAACTTAAAAGAATCTATTCTTGCTGCTCTGCCTTGCTCCACAAGCTGCTTCTACTGAAAGCAGTCCTCTTTTGTGTTCTTACAAATATACATAGGCTTCAAAGGAACACCAGAATGGATCACACTCCTAAAAACTCCTCAAAGGTTGGGAATGTGGCTCAGTTGGTTAGGGAGTTTGCCTAACACACTCACAACCCTGGGTTTGATCCCAGCTCTGCATAAAATCAGGTGTGAAGGCTCCGGCTTGGAGTCCCAGCACTCTGGAGGTGGAGGCAGAAGAATCAGAAGTTTGAGGTCATACTCAGCTACATTGTAAATTGGAGGCCAACTTGGGTGACATGAGACCTCTTTTAGTTTGCTTTCAATTACTGTGCCAAAACATTCTGAGCAAAACCAACTTGGGGAGGAAAGGGTTATCTGGCTTACATCTCCTAGAGCACAGTTCAGCACTGAGGGAGCCCAAAGTAGGAACTCAGGGCAGGAACCTGGAGGCAGGAGCTGAAGCACAAGCCATGGAGGAATGTTGTTCACTGGCTTGCTCCCCTGGCCCATGCTCAGCCCGCCCTCCCACGTCACTCAACAATCAAGAAGATACCCCACAGACGTGGCCACAGGCCAGTCCAATGGAGGCAATTCCCCAATTGAGGTTCCTTCAACCCAGATATGTCAAGGTTGACAACTAAGCTGTCCAGCCCAATTGACCCCTTGTCAACTTGACACATAAACAGATCACTATTAAAACACAAGACTTCCATTTCCTCTCCCCAAGGTATGATAATATCACATTAAAAGTCCCACAGTCCTTAAGAAAACTCAAACACTTTTGTCTCTTTTAGAGCCAGGTATGGTGGCACACACGGGAGACAGAGGCAGGCGGATCTCTGTGAGTTCAAGGCCAGCCTGGTCTACATAGCAAGTTCCAGGACAGCCAGAGCTACAGGGAGACTCCGTCTCAAAAACCAAAAAAAAAGTCTCTTTTAGAAGTCTGTCAACTGCAAAAGTAAAAAGAAGTACTGTCTTATTTCAAAGGGAAGAATCAGGCACACTTAAGCAAACCCTTAGTCCAGCAAAGTGGCTGGACGTCTGGGCTCCAAAGGCTTTTAGCAGCTCTACGTCTCCGACTCTGCCATTCGCAGCACACACAGCTGGTCTCGCAAGCCCAGGCCGACTCCATTCCACACCTGCTGCTGCTCTTGGTGGTCACCCCATGGTCCTGGCAACTCCCAAAATCTGGAGTGTTCACTGAAACAGAGGTTGCACCTTCATCAATGGGCTCTTCTGGCCTCTTGGGGTGCAAAGCCTCAGATTCTCTCCATGACCCCTTCAATCCTCGGAGACTTCACTGAGGCTGTACTTTCGCCAGTGGTCTTTCCTGGCCTCTCACAGTGCCAACCCTCAGCTGCTCTGTGCCTCTTCATGCTTTCATCTCCAGAACCATGCAGGAGATTCTCACACATTTGCAAGCCCTGCTTCCAGCTTGAGATGGAGGCTGGGGTCCCTCTGGACCACAGCTTCCGTGCTGACCCTCAGGAAATTCTTCCCAGAAGATTTCAGCTCCTGATGCTGCTGTCCTGTTACAGCGGATTTTCAGCCCTAACGAGCATCAATTGTCCCAATAAAGCAAAGGTTCTACTTCGGTGATTTCTTTTTTCCAACGCTCTCTTCTAGCCTCCGCAGCATTGCATGACACGGGTGCACCAACCTACATGTTTACAGTACATTCATACACATAAAAAATAATTTTAAAAAATTTTAAAAAAAAGAATGCTTTTTCTCTTCTCCTTGTCCTCATCTTAGTTCGTGTATTGCCTGCATGTATGTAAGTACACCCACATCATGGAATGCCTGTGGATGTCAGAAGTGAGCACTGGATCCCCTGGAACTGGAGTCACAGATGGTTGTTAGCCATCATGTGGGTGTTGAGAATTGAACCCAGGTCCTCTGCAAGAGCAGCCAGTGCTCTTAACCACTGAGCCATCTCTCCAGCCCTGTTCTGTATTTCTTTATGGATATGTATCCTTTCATCTGTAGATGGGTGTCTGGGCAGTTCTATCTCCTAGCTATTATGCATAGTGGAACAATAAACATCCAAGTATCTCTGTCGTAGGACATGCAGTCTTTTGAGTATATACCCAGGAGTGGTATAGCCAGGTCATATAACAGTTCTGTTCTTCGTCTTTTGAGAAGCCATGCTGATTTCCATAGTGGTTGCACCCATCCTATCAACAGTGAGTATGCTTCCCCTACATCCTTGGCCAGAATTTATTGTCATTTGTTCTTTTGATGATAACCATTCTAGGCTAAGAATTCTAGGTTGACTAGACTGAGATGAAATATCAAAGTAGTTTTCATTTGTATTACTTTGACGGCTAAGGGTGCTGGACACTGTTTAAAATGTTTACTGGCCATATTCGTTTCTTCTTTTGAGAACTGTCTATTCAGTTCATGAGTCCATCTACTGCCTGGAAGATCTGGGAGGG
The DNA here is from genome assembly GCA_009823505.1 of Rhizomys pruinosus. Taxonomy (NCBI): domain Eukaryota; kingdom Metazoa; phylum Chordata; class Mammalia; order Rodentia; family Spalacidae; genus Rhizomys; species Rhizomys pruinosus. Next base: position 454,442 of record VZQC01004216.1, read on the forward strand.
GTCGGGTGTTTGCTTTCTTATGTCTTAGATATAATGTTTTCTCCCTTTCTCTACGCTGTCTCTCCATTCTGCTGGTTGTTTCCTTCGCTGTGCAGAAGAGTTTTAATTTCACGTGATTCCCATTTGTCAGTTCCTGGCTGATTTCCTGTGCTATTGGAGTCCCTTTCAGAAAATCCTTGCCTGTGCCTATGTTCTGAAGTCTCTCCCCTGATTTCCTCCAGCAATTTCAGTGTTTTGAGCTTTATATTAAAGTTTTGATCCGTTTTGAATTGATTTTTTTTTTTTTTTTGAGACAGGGTCTCCCTCTAGTCCCAGCTGGCCTGGAGCTAGCTATGTAGACCAGGCTGGCCTTGACCACACAAAGATCTGCCTACCTCTGCCTCCCAAGTGCTGGGATTAAAGGCATGCACCACCAGGCCCAGCCTAAAAATGGTTCTTATCCACCATGTGGGTGCTGGGAATTGAACCCAGGTCCTCTACAAGAGCAGTCGGCAGTCTTAATGGCTGAGCCTTCTCTCCAGCCCCCTGTGATCTTTTTTTTTTTTATTTGGTCTTTTCGAGACAGGGTCTCCCTGTAGCCCCAGCTGTCCTGGAACTCACATTGTAGACCAGGCTGGCCTTGAACTCACAAAGATCCGCCTGCCTCTGCCTCCCAAGTGCTAGGATTAAAGGCGTGCGCCACCACACCCGGCTTGAATTGATATTTTATACAAGGTGAGATATGGATTGAATTTTATTCTTCTCCGTGTATATACGCTATTTCCCCAGCACCATTTGTTCAAGAGGCTGGTTTTTTTCCAACCTATGTTTCCTTGGGTGCCTCTAGCTCATCATCAATAAATGCAGGTTTATTTCTGCATTCACTGTTGTTCTTCCTTGGTCTACATGTCTATTTCGTGCCAGCACCATGCTCTGTGACATAGTTTGAGGTCAGGTATTACTGACACCTGCCCTGTTCTTTCTGCTGAAGATTGCTTTGATCATGAGGCTCTTTTGAGCTTTCACATTACCCAGAGAATTGTTTTTTCTAGTTCTTCAAAGAATGTCATTGGAGCCGGGCGTGGTGGCGCACACCTTTAATCCCAGCACTCAGGAGGCAGAGGCAGGTGGATCTCCATAAGTTCAAGGCCAGCCTGGTTTACATAGTGAGTTCCAGGACAGCTAGAGCTACAGGGAGACCTTGTCTCAAAAAGGCCAAAAAAAAAAAAAAGGAATGTCATTGGAATTTGGGGGGTGCACTGAATCTGTAGACTGCTTTCAGCAATGCAGCCATTTTTACAACATTAATTCTGTCACTCCATGAGCATGGAAAGTCTATCTTCTGGTATCTTCTTCGGTTTCTTTCTTCAGTGCCTTGGGGGCTGTTTCCACTCCATAGATTTTTGGGCATCCTGTGTTCTATACTTTCTAGGGGAGAAACTTGACTAAAAGCCCGTGTTAACCCCAAAGTCTGTAAACACTGCAATTCTGTAGTCCTGTTTGAGAGACTGCAAAAAGACAGAACAGTTGGGGCTGGAGAGATGGCTCAGCGGTTAACAGTACTGGCTGTTTATAGAAGACCCAGGTTCGAATTCAAGACTCACATGAAACCTAGCGACGATCCATAACTCTAGTTCAAGGAGATGCGACACTCTCTTCTGTCCTCCTCGGGCACTTCGTGACACCATAACATGAGTGCACATATATGCATGCAGGCAATACACTCATTCATATGAAATAAAAAGATATGTATAAAAAAAAGACAGGACAGTGGCTCCACCCTACCCCTGCACTCTTCCCTCTTCCCATCCTTCCCTTTGGAGGTCTGCTCTTTTCTTCAGGTATTTAATAGAAAACACAATTCATCTGGGTATCATGATACACACCTGTAATGCAGCACTCAGGAGACTGAGTAGGAGGATTGCAAGTCAGACGCCAGCCTGAGCTGCAGAGAGAGACCCTGCTCAAAATAAAAAAGGGAGGGGGGGGGCTGGAGAGCTGGCTCGTGATTAAGAGCACTAGCTACTCTTGGAGTTGACTCCCGTTCAGTTCCCAGCACCTACTGGTTGCTAACAACCACCAGAAACTCCTGTTCCAGGAGATCATGTCCTCTTCTGGCCTCCACAGGCGATGCATGCATGGTACAAAAAAATTTTAAGTTTCTGATTACGTACTGCATAAACTTCTGCTTCTGTAGGCTTGACAAGGACATGTGTGCTGCTGTGATTTGGCATGAAACTGGATTCAAAATTCAAAATTTCCTAGCCTCCAAGACACGGAAAGAAGTACAGTTGGGCATATTCTACACCTTAAGTAAGGGAAAGAAAGGCAGTTCTCCAGTGGCGAGGGGAAGGGGTGGAAATGGAAGCGGAGGGATCTTAGTCCGACACGGACTAAAATTCACAGGCAAAATCCAGTGAAGGCTGAGTGGAAAGTGGGACATCCCTCCTCACCCCCTTCCCAGCCAGAGTGGCTCCTTTGTTCACATCATTGCAAGGTGGGAAGCTGGGGGCAGGGTGCGAAAGAGAATGCTTCTGGACTTCCCACAGCCAGTGTCAGTCAGTCCCTCACCCTCACCATCATGCAAATCTCCTGTCATCTGACTGACACTGGCCGTCACCTTCCTGCCTTCCAGATGGTCCCTCTCAGTGAGGGTCCGGGCTTGCTTTTTTTTTTTTTCTTTTTTTTTCTTTTTGAGACAGAGTCTCCCTTTAGTCCCAGCTGGCTTGGAGCTCACTATGTAGACCAGGCTGGCCTTGAACTCACAGAGATCTGCCTGCCTCTGCCTCCCAAGTGCTAAGATTAAAGGCGTGCGCCACCACACCCCGAGAGCCTATGGCTTTCTGATCTTACTGTCTGTTGTTATCTCCTCAGTAATTTCAGAACACAGTCTTCCCTCCACACATTGGCATTCACCACCACACCACTGCCTCTCTCATCTGTATTTCTTCGGAGATCTTAGAAAACCCCATGATGGCCCTCATTAAAGCACTTGGAACATTTTTTATATATATCTGGATCCTCTTTTCATATTAACAAAAAGATATGGCAGATAGAAAGTGTGCTTTACTATCCATTTAACCAGAATGTAATGACTAAAAAATCAAGATTGCTGTGTTAAAATTTATTTTGGTTACATGGATTGAGAATTTGAAAACTGATTATATATTTATATTTATATATATACACATATATATTATCAAGTATTATTCCTATAGAGGAATTATTGCTTTACCCAGATGTTGAAACACATTGGCAAACCTCTGGGGAGTGGCTGGAGACATGGTTTGGCAGTTAAAAGGACAGGCTGCTCTTCCAGAGGACCTAGGTTCGATTCTCAGCACCCACATGGTGGCTAACAACTGTCAGTAACTCCAGTTCCAGGGTATCTATTCCCCTCTTCATCCTCCTCTGAGATTTGTGTACACAGGTGCTCCTACATACATGCAGGTAAAACTCTCATACACATAAAATAAAAATAAATAGACAAAAATAAAACAAAGAAATCAACTCTGAGGAGACTGGATGGAGAGATGGCAGCAAGGCTGTGTGGGCAGTTAATGGAGGTGAGACTGTTCTAGAATTACTGAGGAGAAAACATCAGCCAAGAATGTCTAGCCATTCAAGATTATGCCCTGGAGAGGAAAAGAGACAGGGAGAAAGGCACTGAATGCTAACTAGCCTGGGGGCTGGAAAGCCAGGAGCTTTGGAGACCAGCATTCTTAGTGGTGAGTACCCTTTGCCTTTCGGCCATGGGGGTGCAGGAAGGGGAGCCCAGGCCCACAGTTTGTGAATTCCCACAGTGTAGGGAAAAAGGAGGCCACCCGTGGCTTCTTCTGTGCTAAATTACTGCTTGGCTGTTTACACTGAAACCTGGCCTTGGGCAGGATTTGCCTGTGCATTAGCAAACCTGTGACACCTTGGGATCAAAGACATTTACAAGTACTCATGATGTTATGGAACATGAGGCAGGGGGTTTGAACCAGGCCCTGAGATATGATGTCACTCTGGGTATAAAAACAGAATGCTAGCCGGGTGTGGTGGCCCACGCCTTTAATCCTAGCACTTGGGAGGAAGAGGCAGGCGTATCTTCGTGAGTTCAAGGCCTGCCTGGTCTACAGAGTGAGTTCCAGGACAGCTGGAAACAGAATGCTGTGAATAAAAAGTCCTTCTTAGCATCAGACAGGGACTACCAGCCATTATTTGAGGCTTGTGTAGTAGTGACCAGTGGGTTGGATGGCAGTCAATCAGACCGCCAACCTGGGAAGCTGCTGTGGGGCTGGAAGGAGACCTATCAGGTCACCAGCTGTTCTGTGTGGTGAGTGTCCAGCTGTGGTGAGTGTCCAGCCAGGAATCAGACTGAAATTAGGCAGCAGCCTGGAGGATCTGGGAATGCCAATGGGGCATTGCCTGGTGTAGATGTTAGATGAGACAGGTGGGCAGTGGAAAGGCTGTCAGCCCTTGGCCCCACGGTTTAGGACAGCTGCTAGTTGCTGTCTTGCGTTTTCCCTTTTCCCCGTAATCCAGTGGATGGGGTTTGAGTGTTCTAGCGTCTACCTCTATGTGTGGTGGAGTGGCACCCCAGTACAGCATAGGCAGCATGTACTCACCGTGGTCACGAGCGCCACTTGCCAGTTCTCCAGCTGCCACTCACAGCGGATGACCGGAGACACAACTGCTATCAGCATGATCTCCATGGCCTCCACAACCTAGAGGAGAAGTGGGAGACAGGGCATGTCCACGTGCCAGCTGGCATCGCTCCTCACAGGTGTCCCCTGCATAGTCCCAACATCCTCTTTCCCCCTCCCCTACATAGATAACAGGCCATGGTAGAGCCAGGCACAGTAGGTGTGTGCTACTGCTGGGGTGGGAGGATGCTGAGTTTGAAACAAGATTATCAGAGGGAGAGAGGATTAAAGTGAGGAAATGATGGATTTGTTTGGAACATGTCTTTATGACTGCGATCGGTCCATCATGGGATTATTTGTTATCTTAACACAGAGGTCTGGTATGAAAAGGTGGAACAAGGATGGCTAAGCTGTGGGGTTCTCTCAAGAAATGTGCAGGAGCACAGCCATGCTCAGGAGTTCAGATGTCTGGGCTGTTTTAGCTCAGAAAACAGGACTGGAGGGGAGATGGCCAGCTCGGAATGTTTGGTTAACTAAGCTCACCTTCCTTGGCTAAACAGAAAGGCCCTATTAGGAGTAAGACTGTTCTACCCTGACAGAATAGGCTGGGGCAGAGGGGCCCGTCGTGTCCGTAGTTGAGTCTCACTTTGTAGACGATGATAGAAGATCTCAGAGCAGAGCAGGACTTGGTGTTGGCATTCTGAGCTGTCAGCTGTGAGGATCCTTTTACATGCATCTGGTCCCCTGAGTCCCTAAACTTCAACTATTACTCCAATCACCTTTGAGTGGGAGCCTGAACAGGCCACGAAAGGAAGAGCCACGGCTCATCATTTTCAACCTATCCATTCTCATGAGAGGACCGGTCCTGGAAGCAGTCTATTGTTTCTTCAACCACAGGAAACAGTTCTGGTATTCTTGGCGTGTGTGTGTGTGTGTGTGTGTGTGTGTGTGTGTGTGTGTCTGTGTGTGTCTGTGTGTGTGTGTGTGTCTGTGTGTCTGTGTGTCTGCCTGTGTGTCTGTGTGTCTGTGTGTGTGACATAGGGACTGGCTATTCTGCCAAAGAGTCCTTCCTGGAAGGTGAGTTGGAAAGACTTGAAACAGACAGTAAAACAATCTCAGAAGGGCAGAAGTCACATCACTTCTGTGGAGAAGCTCTGAAGGCAGAAGGGCTCCTGGTGAAACCCTGCTATGTCACCCCTGTGTGTCCCATGCATGTGGAACTGTGCAAATGTGGAAACTTCAAGAGTCTTCCCTTTCTGGATGAGGAAAGGCTCCATGTTGCATTGCTGGTGGCGACGGAAGCAGGAGCAGGCCATCGCCTCTGGCTTTCCCTTGTTCTTACCTGTCACTTAAAAAGACACTTTAGCAGAGTGGGGTGACCCACGCCTTTAATCCTAGCACTTGAGAGGCAGAGGTAGGTGGATCTCTGTGAGTTCAAGGCCAGCCTGGTCTACATTCCAGGACAGCCAGAGCTACAGGGAGTCCCTGTTTCAAAAGAAAAAAAAAAAAAAAAGACAAAAAAAAGGACACAATTTTGGAAAAACGCATACGAACTTGCGAGCTGCCTTCATGTCGCACAACTCTTTCTGGCATTTTTTTTTTTTTTGCTTCTATTTGCTTGTTTATTAGAGAGGGTCTCACTCTGTAGCTCAGACTGGTCTTGAATTTCGGGTAATCTTCCTGCCTCAGCCTCGCAAGTGTTGGGATTATAAGCTTGAGCCCCACACTCAACTTTTATCTGACATTTGTTTGTTTGTTTGCTTGCTTGCTTGTTTTGAGACTAAGTTTCAGGTACTCCAGGCTGACACAGAACTGGCTATATAGCTGGGGCTATCCTTAACCCTCTAATCTTCCTGCTCCTTTTCCCTAAGTGTCCCAATTATATCCACCTATTATTTGCTATTTTTGATTAGTGAACATTTGGCCAGCGATATGATAAGAGAGAATGAGGTATCCCATGCCAGAGAGACGGCTCAGTGGTTAAGAGCACTTGCTGCTCTTGCAGAGGACCTGGGTTTGGTTCGCAGCACCCACATGGCCATTAACAACCATGCGTAACTCCAGATCCAGGGGATCTATTGCCCTCTTCTGACCTCTGTGGATATTGCGTAGCATAAGTGTGCTTATTTACATGCAGGCAGTATACTCTTACTCATACATATTAAATAAATAAATATCCCACTGCTTGGGGTGAGCAGAAAACTTGGTGTCTGGTAGGGAGGTCAGCGCCACAGACACAAAGCTCCACGAGCACTCACCCCAGTGCTGCCCATGATCAGAAACAGCGCGATGTGGAAGCGTCCAAACCCGATGGTCTCCACTGCATCTTCCACAGTGAATGTCCTTGTCTCTGACAGGGAAAGCAAAGTGTCAGGACCACTCAGGTGAGAAGGGAACCCGAGGACTTGCAGGGTGTTGTAATGCTGTGCCATTATTATCATTATTTATTTAATTGATTTTTTGAGACAGGGTCTCTTATGGCCCAGACTGGCCTTGACCACCTACGTAGCTGAGGATGACCTTGAACTCTTTTTTTTTTTTTTTTGGTCTTTTTTTTTTTTAATTCCTTTTGTTTTTTTGTGTATGCATGTATTGTCGCTATGCCAACGTCCTGTGCACCCCGTGTCGTGGCAATGTGCGGAGGGTAGTCCTCCGGTAAGACAGTCCGGGTCTTTTTTCGGACCCTACCCTGGAATGGAGTTACGTTCTCATGGCAATCTGGAGCTATGTTTCCATTCGTATTCGGTTTTCTCCTTGACGGTTTCTCTACCGGCCCTTCACCCCTTGTAATTCGCTGCCCGGTTCTCTGACTTGCCCCCCTTTCCCGCCTCTGGGCCGCCTATTTTTCTTTGATGTTTGGATTTTTTGCGACAACCCCCTTTGGTCTTGGATACACCGGCAATCATATGCTCTCCTCCCACACCCCCCAACCGCCACCTCCCCCGCCTCGGCTCTGCCGCGCTCCTCCCTTAACTTCTCACCCACCCTCTGGCCATATCTTTATCAAGCCCCCCCCCCCACCCCCGCCCCGCCCGCCCCGCGACCCTTTTCCTTGAAATTCTCCTGCCCTGTCCGAAATTCTTCCCGATACTTTCTCCTGTCCTAACTTTCCCCCCAAAATTGATGGTGCCGTTTTACCCTTTTTTGTTTCCTGCGTTTTTATTAATCTCTTTCCGTTAACTTAATTACTCCTGTTTTTTGTTTTTTCCTTGTTAATTTCAAAGCCCACCCTCCCATGTATCACCACACCTGATTTATGCAGTGCCTGGAATTAGATCCAGGGCTTCGTGCAGGCGAGGCAAGCACTCTACCAACTGACCTACATCCCCAGACTTCTGATGAACTATTATAACAACTAGTTATTACAGGGGGCTGTTAAGTGACAGCCTGAAAGCTGTGCCTTCTGGGATGGTCTTACCTGTGCGCTGTGGCTCTGGAGATGCCTGGCTCAGCTTCCGAAGGCCAATGAACGTCACAGGTTCTGTTTGCTTGGCTGCCATCTAGATTGTTCCAGTTCCCTACACAGCTTCCCTGACAGAAACCATGGCCATGGCCAAAGCTAAGAGAATAGAAGAATATAATGACTAGATGTCAGTACCATTTTATTTTTTGTAATACACTGATATATATTTGCTCTAATGTTTATGAGTGTTACTGTCCCCTGATGTTAGTTTGTTGACCACCCATGTGTGCAAATGCGTGGAGGCAGAAGAGTTCGGCTGTCCCGGTTCCCCTGGTAAACTGGATGTTACAGATGCGTTTTACAGCTGCCACGTGGGTGCTGGGGTTTCAACACCCCGAGTCATCTGAGAGGCAGTCAATGCTCTTAACCATCTAGGCTATTCTCCCGCCAAGAGTACATTTTATATCCCAAGTTCACTTCATGCAAAATTGCCTTGAGCCCTCAAAAGTCCTAGGAAGTGGGCTGAGGAGATGGTTCAATGCGTAAGATGCTTGCCATGCAAGCATGAAGACGTAGTTCTAGCCCCAGAACCCAGGTCACAAGGCTGCTGTGGAGACACGATCCCTGGGGATTGCTGGCTGGCCAGCCTAGTCAAATCTGAAAGTTCGATGTCAGTGAGACAGTCGTTTAGAAAAAAACGGAGACAACACAACAAAAAAAAAAAAAAAAAAAAAAAAAAAAGAGGGCGTGGTGGTGCACGCCTTTAATCCTAGCACTCGAGGAGCAGATGCAGGCGGCTCTTTGTGAGTTCAAGGCCAGCCCAGGTCTACAGAGTTCGTCTGCCACCAGACTGTTCCCAGCAGGGGGTTTTTCCTCGACTGGGTATCCAGGGTCTCTGGACAGGAGGGCAAGGTTCCGCGAATATGACCGACATGATACCAGAGGGTCTTGAATCTAGGTGCACCTTTACTGGCTAAGCTGAAGTTTTATATCACAAAGCTGGGAAGCGGGCTGGGAAAGCGGGCTGGGAAAGCAGGCTGGGAAAGGGGCTGGAATGGAAAGCAGGCTGGGGTTTGCACTTCCCCGAGAAACAAAAGACCTATTACTAAAGAACTCACCTGGGTTTACAAGGACAGCAAGTCGATATGTTTACACATCAATGGAAGTTACCATAGTATCATGCTACACCTTCTTGGCAGGGGAGATACAAACGAACAGCATCCTAAAATCACAAGCCATAAAAAAGTTTTTCTTTGTTTCTTTGAAGTTCCAATTCGATGTTTCTCATCCTTCCTGGGGCTGATTTTCCCCAGGCCGCTTGTTATCTCCAGTTGCGTAATTCAAGCCAAAAAGCTGGGAAACAGCTCTAATTAGTTCTGTTTTTCTTAACAGGAGACGCCGCTGGGTGCCTCTAACTAGTATTACACTTTCAACATGCATAACTGTAAATAAAACTTTTGACTTATAATTCTATCAGATGTAACTTCCTGCTTAAAAGACTGAGTCTTTATTTTTATTTAAATCTGGAAAAACACTTTTTTTTATTTTTTTTTTTTTTTTTTTTTTTTTTTTTTTTTTTTTTTTTTTCTTTTCTTGGTATTTTTGTTGTCTATTTCCACAGTTTTGTGCTGTGATTTTTCTCTGTATGATTTTACTTAGGTTCATGAAGCTTCTGTTTGCCTGATTTATTTCCAGACACATTTAACTGTCCCTTGTCTGGGACTGAGGTTGTGCTGAGCTCAGGAAAAGAGTCAAAAGACAGTGTGCAAAGTCCAACACTCATGAAGCATAACATCTTTGTAGTGCATTGTGATCTTGGAAGCTGAGGCCAAGTACTCTGCCAGGAACCACCAGGGAACTTAGCCTTGGAAGGCACATGTCTCCCGTCTGTTATTATGACTTTCGTCATTGCTCACACAGACGTCGCTGGAGTTGGTGTGGCAAGTTCCAGCCAGGACAGCTGGGGCTACAGGGAGACCCTGTCTTGAAAAGACAAAAAAAAAAAAAGAAAAGGGAGACAGCATTCCTAAGGAATAACACTCAGCCCACACACACATGCACACATGGATACCCAAGGCTTAACATCTGGCCTCCACATCTGCACACACACCACACTACACACACACACACACACACACACACATACAAACACGCCACATCACAGGAGATATTTTCACCCTCATTCATCTGTCTCCTCTAGAACCAGATTACTCAGATTTAGATTCTTTCTCTGCTACTCACTATGTGCCTGGCTTTGACGAGTTTGATTTTCATACATCTCTGTGTCCTCACCCTTATGGTGGGGTGATATACTAATTGTACCTCATACGGGTTAAACGTGCTAGTTCACAGAAAGTGCTTATCCTACCCCTGGCCCGCACTGCATGCTCAGTGAGTGGAAGCCGGGCATTCCCACTCATCTCGCTAAGGTTACTGCTTATAAAGAATGCATTTGGTGCCACCAAAAAGAATAATGACAGAAAAGAATGGAAATACAGCTGAGGTGTTAAAACTAATTGCTCTTGGGGCTGGAGTGATGGCTCAGTGGTTAAGAGCACAGATTGCTCTTGCAGAGGACCGGGTTTGATTCCCAGCACCACATGGCAGCTGAGAACCATCTCAAAAAGACCAATAAATAAATAAATAAATAAATAAATAAATAAATAAATAAAATAATTGCTCATAGCAATAATGAAATGAAGGCCCTCTGATCACCTTTGGAGAATGCTAACAAATTTACTGTCCTAAAAATTATTAAATATCTTCTTTCTTACATGCGTTGCATATTAGGGTAACCAATAGTTGATGGGAAAAATTATTCTTATTAGCCGGGTATGGTGGTATATACCTTTAATCCCAGCACTTAGGAGGCAGGCAAATCTCTGTGAGTTTGAGACTAGTCTGGTCTACATAGCAAGTTCCAGGCCAGCTGGGGCTACAGGATAGACCTTGTCTCAAAAAGATAAAGAAAAAAATTGTTCTTGAGTTTCTGCTAATTCTTGAATCAAACATGAAATTAAATTGTCATGCTGGGCGTGGTGGTGCACGCCTTTAATCCTAGCATTCAGGAGGCAGAGGCAGGTGGATCTTTGTGAGTTCAAGGCCAGCCTGGTCTACAGAGTGAGTTCCAGGACAGCTGGGGCTACAGGGAAACCCTGTCTCGAAAATACCAAAAAGAAAAAAAAAAATTGTCACTATTTTGTAACTGCTATAAAAATAATGGATCTAGGCTGTAAGGATCCTCCAAAGACTGATGGACTGTTGAAAGGCTGATAGGGAACATTGCTACAAGAAATTGTGAAAAAATCCTAATTGTTTCTGAAATCTTGTGTGTGGCTCCTGATGACATACAACAGGAAGGAAATATATACCATCCTACAGTCTGATAAAGAGAAATTGATTAAAGGGGGGGCTAGAGAGATGGCCTAGTGGTTAAGAGCACCGAATGCTCTTGCAGAGGACCCAGGTTCAATCCCTAGCACCCACATGGCGGCTGAGAACTGTCTTTAACTCCAGTTCCAGGGGAATCTGATACCCTCTTCTGACCTCCGCAGCATTGCATGACATGGGTGCACAAACCTACATGCAGACAGTATACTCATACACATAAAAAATAAAAGTAAAAAAAAGAGAAATCAAGCTTGAATCTAATAAAGCCTCTAGCTCTATCCATCAGTTTCCACAGGGGATGAAGAAACACGTTCAGCTATGCCATATGGATACAGTGAGAAAAACTGGGGCTGCGATTGTAGCTCAGTTATAGAGTGCTTGCTTAATGCAGACCAGGCTGGCCTTGAACTCACAGGGATCCACCTGCCTTTGCCTCCCAAGTGCTGGGATTAAAGGAGTGTGCCATCACACCCAGCTAAACACACACTTTATTGAAGTACACATCCAACATACACAACTTGATAAATTTGGTAATAAGTATACGGCTGTCAAGCTATCACCAAGATCCCCACAAACCTACCTTCACCTCCAAAAGTTTCCTCCAGTTGCTGTTGCCTCCCCCTCCCCCTCCCCCTGTCCTTTCACTTCTCCTCTCCTCCTCTTCCTCTTCCCCCTCCTCTTTCTCCTCTATCTTATAATACTAAATGTAAGATCTTCCCACTCAGCAAAATTTAAGGTATACAATGAACTTGACCACGTTCGAGTCATCACAGGTGATGTATTGTTTCCTCCTGTGTCTGACTTATTTCACTTAGCACAGTGTCCTCAAGGTTTCTCTCTCTGTCGTTGCCAGTGGCAGGATTTCCTTCTTTTTGAGAATAGTGTCCCATTTATGTGCACTGTGCATTGTCCTTCTGCACGTGTCCATCAGCAGACATTTGCATTGATTCTGGGTCTGAACTATTGTAAACAGTGTTGCAGTGAACACAGAAGCAGAGATCTCTATGATGATAATTGCTTCCCATTCCTCTGGAGATATGTGGCCCAGAATTTCAACTGTTGGATGATCTAGTAGGGTTTTTTTTTTTTTTTTGAAGAAACATCTCACTGCACCCTGTGGTTGTGCCATTTCACACTCCCACTAACAGTGTGCAAAGGTTCCACAGCTTCACACTTATTATGCAAGTTCTCCAGCACCAAAATACCACCCCAGCCCCTTCTGGATGTTTAATCACAGCCATTCTTATAGATGTGGCCCAGTGTTTCACTGTAGGTTTTGATTTGCATTTTCTTAGTCATTCGTGACACCAAGCACCTTCCTGTGTCTCTATTAGAACTTTATATATCTTTTTCTTTCTTTCACATGTGTAGGTACGTATGGTATGCATATTCATGAGTGCAAGTCCCTATGTGTGGGGTGTGTATATGTGTATGGGGTGTACATGTGTGTGCATGTGTATGTGTGTGTATATGCATTTAGAGACCCAGGTTGATGTTGGGAGGCTTCTTTGATGGCTCTGCGCCTCATCACTGAGGAGGGGTCTCTCCATTGATGGCTCTGCACCTCATCACTGAGGAGGGGTCTCTCCATTGATGGCTCTGCACCTCATCTCTGAAGTGGGGTCTCTCCATTGATGGCTCTGCACCTCATCTCTGAGGTGGGGTCTCTCCATTGATGGCTCTGCACCTCATCTCTGAGGTGGGGTCTCTCCATTGATGGCTCTGCACCTCATCTCTGAGGTGGGGTCTCTCCATTGATGGCTCTGCACCTCATCTCTGAGGAGGGGTCTCTCCATTGATGGCTCTGCACCTCATCTCTGAGGAGGGGTCTCTCCATTGATGGCTCTGCACCTCATCACTGAGGAGGGGTCTCTCCATTGATGGCTCTGCGCCTCATCACTGAGGAGGGGTCTCTCCATTGATGGCTCTGCACCTCATCTCTGAGGTGGGGTCTCTCCATTGATGGCTCTGCACCTCATCTCTGAGGTGGGGTCTCTCCATTGATGGCTCTGCACCTCATCTCTGAGGAGGGGTCTCTCCATTGATGGCTCTGCACCTCATCTCTGAGGAGGGGTCTCTCCATTGATGGCTCTGCACCTCATCACTGAGGAGGGGTCTCTCCATTGATGGCTCTGCGCCTCATCACTGAGGTGGGGTCTCTCCATTGATGGCTCTGCACCTCATCTCTGAGGTGGGGTCTCTCCATTGATGGCTCTGCACCTCATCTCTGAGGTGGGGTCTCTCCATTGATGGCTCTGCACCTCATCTCTGAGGAGGGGTCTCTCCATTGATGGCTCTGCACCTCATCTCTGAGGAGGGGTCTCTCCATTGATGGCTCTGCACCTCATCACTGAGGAGGGGTCTCTCCATTGATGGCTCTGCGCCTCATCACTGAGGTGGGGTCTCTCCATTGATGGCTCTGCACCTCATCTCTGAGGTGGGGTCTCTCCACTGATGGCTCTGCACCTCATCTCTGAGGTAGGGTCTCTCCACTGATGGCCCTGCACCTTGTTCATTGAGTCAGGGTCTTTCAGTTGAACCCAGAGCTCACAAATTTGAGTCTGGCTAGTCAGACTGCTCTAGGAATTTCTGTCCCTACCTTCCCAGTCCTGGAATTACAGGCAGATTACCACACTCATCTGGCATTTACATGGGTACTAGGTATCCAAACTCTAGTCCTCACACTTGTAACTTGCAAAGTGCACTTTTTTGCACAAAAAGCACTTTAATGGCTGAGCTCTTTCCCTGGAGTTTCCTATGTATTTGTGAGCTCTGACTCTATTTACTAGTAGCCTTACATTAGAAAAATTATATAAGAATCTCAGAACTTCCAGGTATGGTGGCGATTGCCTTTAATCCTAGCACTTGGGAGGCAGAGGCAGGTGGATCTTTGTGAGTTCAAGGCCAGTCTGGTTTACAGAATGAGTTCCAGGATAGCTGGGGCTACAGGGAGACCCTGTCTCAAAAACACCAAAAAAAAAAAGAATCTCAGAGCCTTATTTTTTAAGTTATTCACACACACACACACACACACACACACACACACACACACATACACACAATTTACTAAATAAAATGAACCAACCTCTCCAAGTGTGTTTCACAGTGTCTGGAAAGGGGACAGTCACTTTAGAACAAACTCTCCTCAGGACAGTCTCCCACAGGGGCTGAGAATGAAGGGACAGAAAGAGGCCGGTGGAATTTTCCACTTTGAGAAATAACTATAGCAACCCCTCCCCAGGTTAGCAAATAACAGAAAACCACAGTCAGTTATAATTCCAGGAAGAATCACCCTGAGGGCCCTGGCCGCAAGCCACCTGCAGACCCAAGCATGCTGAGTCATCCCTGCCTGTCACGAAGGAGACTGGGGTTCAACTCCTGCCTGCTCTAAGTGTATAAAAACTATATGCAAAGATTGCTCGGGGTTCGCCTCTCCCTGTTGTACAGGCAAACCCCCCTGCACCGGAGGAATAAACCTCTTGCTTTTGCAGCGAGACTTGTCTCCACGTCTCTCACTTGGGGGGTCTCTCAAGGGTAAGGCTCGATTTGGGTCTTACAAGATCAACTATGGTGGCTTTTGCCACTGTGTGAAAATAATAAAATCGCTGGGCGTGGGTGGTGCACACCTTTAATCCCAGCACTTAGGAGGCAGAGGTAGGCGGATCTTTGTGAGTTCAAGGCCAGCCTGGTCTACAGAGTGAGTTCCAGGACAGCTGGAGCTACAAGGAGACCCTGTCTCGAAAAGACCAAAAAAAGAAAAAAGAAAGAAAGAAAGAAAGAAAGAAAGGAAGGAAGGAAGGAAGGAAGGAAGGAAGGAAGGAAGGAAGGAAGGAAGGAAGGAAGGAAAGAAAAGAAAGAAAGAGAGAGAGAGAGAGAGAGAGAGAAAGAAAGAAAGAAAAAGAAAGAAAGAAAGAAAGAAAGAAAGAAAGAAAGAAAGAAAGAAAGAAAGAAAGAAAGAAAGAAAGAAAGACAACATCAATTTTTCATTGTCTCCCTTGGAGAGCAGATTTCACCAGTTATTGCTGAGTGATATTCTTGGGGACATGATGCTAAGTGAAATAAGTCAGACATAGGAAGAAATAATTCATTACATCACTCGTGTGATGAATCTAATATGGTCAAGTTCATTGTGCACTTAAGATTTTGCTGAGGGAGGAGATCTTAGGTTCAATGTTATAAGATAGAGGAAGGGGAGGAGAAAGAAGAGGGGGAGGAGGAAGAGGAGGAGAGAAGTGAAAGGAGGGGGACAAGGAGGAGGGAGAGGCAACAGCAACTGGAGAAAACTTGGAGATGTGCAGATCTTGGTGATAGTTTGACAGCTGTATACTTATTACCAAATTTATCAAGTTGTGCATGTTGGATGTGTACTTCAATAAGGTGTGTGTGTGTGTGTGTGTGTGTGTGTGTGTAGGCACATGCACATGTGTGTGTGTGTGTGTAAAAGTCTCCTCCAAGAACATAAAAGTAGCCCCAAATAGCTGCATACAGAAGCCCAGGAAGGTTACCATGTCTATCAAGTGCCACTGGGGTCCTGTGTTCTGTGGGCTCCTATGAAGACTTCAAAGGAGAGTCTGACATATTCCCTGAAGCAAGGATTTTTTAATCCAGCTGATGACAAAAATGATAGGCATTAAGGGGCTGGAGAGATGGCTCAGTGGTTAAGAACACTGGCTGCTTTTGCAGAAGACCTGGGTTCGATTCCAGCACCCATATGGTGGCTAACAACTGCCCATAACTCCAGTTCCAACGCCCTCTTCTGACCTCCGCAGGTACTGTAGACATAGATGCACTTACACACATGCAGGCAATACACTCATATACATAAAATAATAGAAGTTGTAATTTTCACAACCAGCAAAAGCCACAATAGTTGATCTTAGCCTTTGTGGGAGACTGTCATGAGAAGCGTCAGTTCTAAAATGACTATCCCGGGCTGGAGAGATGGCCTAGCAGTTAAGTGCGCCGACTGCTCTTGCAGAGGACCCAGGTTCGATCCCCAGCACCCACATGGCGGCTGAGAACCGTCTTTAACTCCAGTTCCAGGGGAATCCGACACACTCTTCTGACCTCCGCAGCATTGCACGACATGGATGCACAAACTTACATGCAGACGTACATTCATACACATAAAATAAATAATTAATTAATTAAAAAAAAACACTTGTTCCTTATAAAAAATAAATAAATAAAAATAAAATAAAATGACTATACCCTTTCCAGACACTGTGAGATTCCCCTTTGAGAGGTTTGTTCATTTATTTAGTGAATTGCACCTGTGTCTGTGTGTCTGTGTCTGTGTGTCTGTCTGTGTGTCTGTGTCTGTGTCTGTGTGAGTGTAATGCGATGATCACCTTGGGTATCATTTTCAGGAATGACAGAGTCTCTTGCTGGCCTGGACCTCAACAATTAGGCTAGACTGACTGGCCAGCAAGCCACAGGGATCCTTCTGTCTCTGATCCCCAGCACCGGATTACAAGCACATACACCACACCCAACTTTCTACATGGGTGCTGAGGATCCACGATCAGGTCTTCATGCCTGTGTATGCCAGCACTCTTCTAACTGAGATATCTCCCAAGATAATATAAAAGCATTTATTGTATGTATGTGTGTATATGCTTGTGTCTATATATAATGTCGATGTATGCACGCATCTGTCCACAGGTGCACACGGATGCCAGAGGGAAGCCTTGGATCTTCTAAAGCCACAGCTACAGGAGATCATGAGCCATCTGTTGTAGGTGCTGGGGTCTGAACCTGCTCCTCATGACTGACCGGCAAGAACTCTTAACAGCTAAGCCATCTGTTAATATCTCCAGCCCAAGAAGCTAATTTTTTTGTAAAGTAATTGCAGGTGATTATAAAATGGATGCCAAAGGATGTTAAATATTGGCTGTGACTGAACATATTTCTAGAAAGGAAGCCAAGCACAGATAGAGCTGAAGCAAATCACTGTCTGGGAAAGAACAGTCTTTTCAACACGTGGTGCTGGGAAAACTAAAGGCACACATGTAAAAGAATGAAGTTGGGGGCTGGAAAGATGGCCTAGCATTTAGGAGCGCTGACTGCTCTTGTAGAGGACCTGGTTCAATCCCCAGCACCCACACAGCGGCTGAGAACTGTCTTTAACTCCAGTTCCAGGGGAATCTGACACCCTCTTCTGACCTCCGCGGCACTGCAGGACACAGGTGCACAAACTTGCATGCAGACACTACATTCATACACATACAAAATAAATTTTACAAAAAAAGAATGAAGTTGGGGGCTGGAGAGCTGGCTCAGTGATTAAGAGCACTTACTGCCCTTGCAGAGGATGGGAGTTAATTTCCCAGAACCCACAGCAGGTTCAGGGACAGAGGTGGGCAGATATCTGTGAGTTCAAGGCCAGCCTGGTCTACAGAGTGAGATCCAGAGATCCAGGCTAGCTGGGACTTAAGGGAGACCCTGTCTCAAAAAAAAAAAAAAAGAATCCAGAAAGACAAAGTTACACCAGCCTTGAAAAAAAAATATATCCTTACTGTTAGGCAGGGCCTGGGCTTGGAAATCAAAGATGGCACCTACCAGCCTTCTCTTCTGGTCAAAAGCCTGCCTCATCTCAGGCAGCTGATGCAACTTCCCTTCCTGATGTCACCAGCCACAATGAGAGCACAGCCTAAGACCATATATGGTTACATTCCAGCTTCATGACAAACACTAAAGACCCACTTTGTCCCCACCCTCTGCACCAGTTTTGCCCTTACAAGTACATGCTTTATCTCACTCACCACCATTACCTCATCTTCCTCTCCCCAGAACTTATAAAAACCCTCAGCCCCAACTCCCCTGGCCTCTCTCTCTGAGACCAGTTGATCTGCCCAGGAGCGTGTCCTAATAAACCTCCTTTTATACTTTGTTAATCTGGTTTGATCTTGGCCTGTTTTGTCTTGGGGGGAGGCTTTCATTTACTTTATGCCATATGCAAAAATTACCCCCAAATGGGGAGGGATCTGAATTTAAGATTTAAAACATTAAAAGTTGAACAAAAATACAGGGGAGTATCAAATCAATTGGATCAATATGATTTCTTAAGTATGATACCCAGGCAATGGCAGGTAAGAAGGCAGAAAGGCAGGCAGGTGGTGGGCAGGCAGGCAGGACTAGGCTCAATCAAAATTTAAATCTTTTCCAATCAAAAGACATTATCGGGGCTGGAAAGATAGCCCAACAGTTAAGAGCACCGACTGCTCTTGCAGAGGACGTAGGTTCGATCCCCAGCACCCACATGGTGGCTAAGAACCAACTGTAACTCCAATTCCAGGAGAACTCCAGTTCCAGGGGAATCCGACACCCTCTTCTGACCTCCGTGGCATTGTATGACACGGGTGCACAAACCTGCATGCAGACAGTACATTCATACACATATAAAAATAAATTAAAAATTTTTTTAAAAAGACATTATCAAAAAAGTGAAAAGAAAAAAAACATGAAGAGCCGGGCGTGGTGGCGCACGCCTTTAATCCTAGCACTTGGGAGGCAGAGGCAGGCGGATCTTTGTGAGTTCAAGGCCAGCCTGGTCTACAGAGTGAGTGTCAGGACAGCTGGGGCTACAGGGAGACCCTGTCTCGAAACGAAAAAAAAAAAAACAAAAAAAACATGAAATTGGTAGAAAATACTTGCTACTAATTGTATATCTGATAACTTTGGGTATCTAGACTACTATATAAGAATCTAGCAGGTATGGTGGTACCGACCTTTTAATCCCAGCACTTAGGGAGGCAGAGGCAGGTGGATCTTCGTGAGTTCAAGGCCAGCTGTCTACTAGTGAGTTCCAGGACAGCTGGGGCTACAGCAGAGACACCCTAGTCTCAGAAACCAAAGAAGAAAAAAACCAAAAAACAACAAAAAACAGCCTTCCTCTCTAAGAGCAATTGGTTTAAATTAGACATTACCAAGATATACAAATGGCTAGTACCTGTAAAGAGACTCAGAATTATTAGACAGGAAAATGCAAATAAAACTACAGTGAGGGGCCACTTCCCACCCTAATGGCATGAAGCATGTCAGTAATCTCTACATTCAGGAAGTAGAGGGAGAAGGATGAGGAATTCAAGGCCGGCCTTGGCTACAAAGCAAATTCTAGGTCAGCCTGGACTACATAAAAAAAAAAAAAAAAAAAAAAAAAAAAAAAAAAAAGGAGGAGGAGGAGGAGGAGGAGGAGGAGGAGGATAAGGAAGGCAAGGGGGAGGAGGGGGAGGGGAAGGAAGAAGAAGAAGAAGAGGAGGAGGAGGAGGAGGATATTAGGAACGATATGGAGAAATTGAACTGCTGTCTTACTGCTGGAGTGAAATTGTCAAGGAATAAATAAAACATTTAAAAAAGGGCCTCATAACCGAGCGTGGTGGTGCACACCTTTAATCCTAGCACTTGGGAGGCAGAGGCGGGCGGATCTTTGTGAGTTCAAGGCCAGCCTGGTCTATGGAGTGAGTTCCAGGACAGCTGGGACTACAGGGAGACCCTGTCTTGAAAAGACCAAAAAATAAATAAATAAATAAATAAATAAATAAATAAATAAATAAATATAAATAAATAAAAATGGCCTTATCTTTTAGCTACAAGATTGTTGGAGATCTACCCTGAGGAGGACCTCACCTGCCCTTCTCCCATTCTACCCCACCCGGAAGCCTATGAATAAGGAGGTTTGACCTGGGGGAAAAGAAAATGGCCTTATGTAGGAAATTATTGAAGGATGATAGATGGATAGTGGTTTTTTTAGTATATACAACATATCCATACTGATTAACTTAAAAAATAAGGTTCTGATGTTCTTACATAACTTTTCCAGTATAAGACCACCAGTAAGTAGAGTCAGAGCTCATAAAGGGTTCAGGCTCAAAATATATAAGAAACTCTAGGGAGAGAGTTTGGCCATTAAAGTGCTGTCCACTAAGGAAAAGTGTCATTTCCTCAAAAGGTAAGTGAAGGGTTACAATATATTCTGTTCCTCTCCTAGGTATATATGCAACAGAACTGAAAACACTTTTAGAAAATCTTTATTCTTATTTTATGTGTATGAATGTTTTGCTTGCACGTATGTGAGTGCACCGCATGTGCACAGCACCCTTGCACAAGTGTGAGTGCATCGCATGCGCACAGCACCCTTGGAGGCTATATAAGAGGGCATCAGATTCCTAGGAACTGAAGTTACAAATGGTTGTTAGCCACCACATGAGCCCTGGGAACTGAACCAGGGTCCTTCAAAGAACCACTAAGTCAGTTCCCCAGTCCCCTGAAAACATGCTTTTATGGGTTGAATTAAGTATCTTCGAACTTCCTATCTGGAGGCCTAACCCCTGGTCCCTCAGGATTAGAGTCGTTGTAGATATCTGTTGCTGTGATAGAACCCCCACAACCAAGGGAATTAATAAAAGGAAGAGTTTATTTGAGCTTACAGTTCCAGGGGAATCAGAGTCCATCATGGCAGGGAGGCATGGTGGCAGGGGGTGCTGGAGCAGGAGCAGAGAGCCGAGGCTCACTTTGTCAAGTAGGCACAGGAAGCAGAGAGAGACTGGAGACTGGCAAGGCGTAAGAATGCTCTAAGCTGCCCCCACTGCCCCGCTTCCTCCAGCAAGGCCACAACTTCTAAGATATCCCAAAACAGCGCCACCAACTGGGGACAAAATGTCTGAATACTTGAAGCCTATAGGGGACAGTCTCATTCAAACCCCTGAGATGTGATCCTCCTAGGTATGGTAGGGTGGGCTCTGCACTTGCAGAACTGATATAAAAGAAGGGAATTTAGAGCCAGGCATGAAAGCATATGCCTTGGGAGGCAGATGCAGCCAGATTTCTATGTGTTTGAGGCCAGCCTGATCTATAGAGTAACTTCCAGGCTAAGAAGGGCTACACAGTGAGACCCTGTCTCAAAAACATGTAAACAAATAAATAAAAATAAAAATAAGAGAAAATTTGGACACAGACATCACTCAGCGAGAACCCATGCGAACTTGAAAGCAGAGGCTGGGGATGCTTCTATATGCAAAGACTCCCAACCAACCACCAGAAGCCAGGAAGCAGTATGGAACATACCTGCCCACAGCCCTCAGGAAGAACCACCCCCCTCAGCACCTTGATCTCAGAATCAAGAAAAGCCCAAATTCTCTAATTCCACTTAGTTATGGCACATTATGGAAGTTCTAGGAAATCAGCATGTTTACATCTACACAGAAGCTCATGAATGAGTGTTCAGAGAGCTATTATTGAAAATAACTTTCAAAAATGGAACTGGGGGTGGGAGAGATGGCTCAGCAGTTAAGAGCACTGACTGCTCTTGCAGAGGACCTGGGTTTGATTCCCAGCACCCACATGGCGGCTAAGAACTGTCTTAGGCCAGGTGTGGTGGTACACACCTTTAATCCCAGCACTCAGGAGGCAGAGGCAGGTAGATCTCTATGAGTTCAAGGCCAGCCTGGTCTATATTGTGAGTTCCAGGACAGCTGGAGCTACAGGGAGACCCTGTCTCAAAAAAAGACCAAAAAATACTGGGATTGGGGTTTCCGCCTCTTCAGAGTATAGACTGCCATTGTTGGACTACCCAGGCTGTATCATAGAGACCAAGAAGATCAAGACAGGACTTGGTGCTTACTGGGCCTCATTTGGTGACCGTGGGAAAGAGACCCCAGTGTGGAGCACAAGGGCAGGACTGATAGTTGTTTGGGCTTGCCAAGGAGGAACCTTCAAACAATTCCTTAAGGAAAACATGACATCTTTCAGCCTAATACAGAAAAAAACAATGACAATTAAAGAAAGAAAGAAAGAAAGAAAGAAAGAAAGAAAGAAAGAAAGAAAGAAAGAAAGAAAGAAAGAAAGAAAGAATAAAGAAATCACGGTTGTGGTGGTACACATCTTTAATCCTAGCACTTGGGAGGCAGAGGCAGGCCCATCTCTGTGAGTTCAAGGTCAGCCTGGTCTACAGAGAAAATAAATCATAAGCTGAAGATGTGTGGCATGCATATATGCATATTTTGGAGTGATGCAAATTGGAAGGAACAACAAGAACAAAAGACCGGGTCAAGCCCGGTGTGGTGGCGCACGCCTTTAATCCTAGCACTCGGGAGGCAGAGGCAGGTGGATCTTTGTGAGTGCAAGGCCAGCCTGGTCTACACAGTGAGTCCCAGGACAGCTGGGGCTACAGGGAGAGCCTGTCTCAAAAAGACAGAAAAAAAAAAAAAAAGACTGGGTCAAAGAACTGTCTGAAGTGGTGAACTTCTGCTCGAAACAGTAAACTTCTGCATTGAAAATTTTATTTTTTAATTTTTTTAAATCTTATTTATTTTTGTATGTGTATGAATGATGAATGTACTGTCTGCATGTTGGTTTGTGCACTGGTGTCGTGCAATGCCATGGAGGTCAGAAGAGGGTCTCAGATTCCCCTGGAACTGGAGTTCTCCTAGAATTGGAGTTACAGATGGCTCTCAGCCGCCATGTGGGTGCTGGGGATCGAACCCAGGTCCTCTGCAAGAGTAGTCAGTGCTCTTAACTGCTAGGCTATCTCTCCAGCCCCCCTGCATTGAAAATTTTAAAAGAGACTGAGAAAAAGATGAAAAACATGTTTGGTAGAATGCATAAGCTCTGGTGGGATCAGGGGCAAGGAAGGGGGAATGAGTCTAAATTTGATTAGGAAATTCTGTATGAAATGTACAAAGCTTCAATAAAAATTGGCTTTGAAAAAAAAAAAGACCAAAAAAAAAAGTACAATTTAATTGGTGACTTTTATGATATTTGTTTGTTTTTTTGTTGGGGGTAGGATTTGTTTGCATTCTACATGTACTCACTGGGGCAATAGTGGCAAGCCTGTTTATAGGAGTAACCAACTACTCTTTTGATTGGATTTGAGGCCTGTTCCACAGCACAGCATTCATGCCTGGTCCTGAAACCATGGTCAGAAGCCCAAGGAGAGAACCTTGATGTTTTTCTAAATAGTTATGTGTTCAGGGCTGGAGAGATGGCCTAGCGGTTGAGAGCGCTGACCGCTCTTACAGAGGACCCGGGTTCGATCCCCAGCACCCACATGGCGGCTGAGAACCGTCTGAAACTCCAACTCCAGGAGAACTCCAGTTCCAGGGGAATCCGACACCCTCTTCTGACCTCCGCGGCATTGCACGACACGGGTGCACAAACCTACATGCAGACAGCACACTCATACACATACAAAAATAAATAAAATGAAATTAAAAATTATTATTTATAAAAAAAAAATAGTTATGTGTTCAAACTAACTTCTAAATACTTATGTCCATAGATTTCTGCTGCACTCAACCTTGGTCACTCACTATAGCTCATTACATTAGTATACAGAGACTTATAACTGTTCTAAGTGCTAAGAATAAGTGACTGAGTGCTCAGCCATAGGTGAGACATCTATATCAACACCCCCTACCCAAGGCTCAGGGAACATTGTGGACGAAGGGCTCCAAAGAACGTGAGAGCCAGAGGAAGGGGAGGAGTTGCTGTAAAACGCTGTCCTCTGGACATGACTACTACGCACATGAACTCATAGGAACTGTTGTTACTTACACAAGATCACTAGTTAGAAATTCCAGCATGCAGGTAGTGGGATTCCAAAGGTCCCACCCCTATATAATATATGATATATATATATATATATATCATATATTATATATAATATATATACTATAAAATGAGACCTATAAAGTCTAATTTGTGTCTCCGAATGTCCTTCGGTCTGTGTCCATAAACCAGTGCCTTGTTAACCTAGCAAGAGTCCCATGCTTGAAAGAAACCATCTTGGCCCCTCCCAGCGGCCATCTGTTGCCTCAGCTTCCTTAGCTGGGGCCAGAGCTTCTTACTCCCTTCCTCAAGTCTATGCTAGAATTATTTTTTAGTGTGAGCTCACATGGGACTTGTGAATGCTGTCAATGTTGCTGTGAGTTCATGAGGAACTGACAAGCTATCATCTCCTTGTGGTCGTCTGTCACCTCTGGCTCTTACAATCTTGCTACCCTCTCTTCCGCAATGATCTCTGAGCCTTGGGGGTCAGTAATTTGGTAATAGGTCTCCTGTTCAGGGATAAGTACTCTGCACGCAGTTTGGGGCTTAAAAAGAATTTTCTTTAGACCAGGTCTAAACTGGCTTCTAACTTGATATGTAGTAGAGGATGACCTTGAACTGCTGATCCTGCTGCCTCGACCTCCTGCTGGGATTACACAGATGCACCACTATGTCCAGTTTATACAGTGCTGGGAATGGACCACAGGCCTTCCTGCGTGCTAGGCGAGCACTCTCCCTGCTGAGCTCCATCCCCACCTGCGCCTTCAGTTCTTAACTCAGTGCTAGTGATAGATGAAAGGAGTTCCTTAGAGACAGAGGATCACTGGGACTTCCTGGTGCCGGCCCAGCTCCACGTTCCCTGAGAGACTGTGTGTCAAGGTGAGGACCGACAGAGCAAGAAACTTGACATCTGTCTCTGACCTCTGGGTGCAGGTACCTGCACACACACATGAGCATATATCTCACACACATACACTACACTCAAACATCCACAGTGGCACACATAGACAATACATAAATAATTTTTTTTTTTGTCTTTTCGAGACAGGGTCTCCCTGTAGCCCCAGCTGTCCTGGAACTCACTCTGTAGACCAGGCTGGCCTTGAACTCACAAAGATCAGCCTGCCTCTGCCTCCCAAGTGCTAGGATTAAAGGCGTGCACCACCACACCTGGCATAAATAATTTTTTAAGAAAGAATGAACATTTCACACCCCGTTTGCCTTGTACTCTTAGTCAGCTCCCCAATCCACCCCACTGCAGACAGCAGCAGGAGAACAGATGCAGATCTATGTCACCATTAGGAATTTCTCACCTCTCTGTATTCCTTGGAAAGGAAAGAAAGAGGTCCCTTATCACCACCTCACCACAGCTCCTTCCTTCTCCCACGGGTGTTGGTGCACTGAGGGTCTTCAGATCTTCCAGACTTGCCCTCCAGAGAAGGCTAGGATCACAACTTCCCTTTCACCTCAGTTCTCCAAACAGGATTCATGAAGGAGCCACCTGGCCTTCTAGTCATGAGTGATCAGGAGAGCATGCCCCACCCCCTTCTCCACAGCCTTCACCTAATCCCTCCTTAAAGAGGAAATAACATCTTTCCCTGGGGATATTTCCTTGGGGGGGGCGGGGGAGGGAGTCACCTTATTGTTAGGGAGGTTTGGACACTTCTGAAAGATCTGGTCTAGGCTGATGCCTTTTGGGCCATCCACATAGGGAATATTCTAGTTGATTGTGGAGAAGCTTAGCAGCTCAGCTGGCCAGTGATCACAGCCAGGGCAGTTATGGGCTTTTTTGCAGCCATTAACAGGCTGTCTATTCTTTTTGGTCAGCCATTGGCAGATCAATCCCTTTACCAGGCCTTATAATCCCTTTTCTACAGTCCAGAGAGCCAGAGAGCCTTGTGCCCCTTTGGGAGGAAAAGGAACAAACTATTTTCCATTTCTCATCCAGCGATACACATAAGATCTCAAAGCTGGAATTCAAACACATTCCTTCTGATGTCAATTATCATTCATTTTCTCAGCCTTGCTAAGCGAGTACTTTAATGATATCTCTTGAATTGCTGGGAAGGTAGTGACACTGACATAAAACATGACATGGAAACATTTTTATTTTTTTTTTTGTCTTTTTGAGACAGGGTCTCTCTATACCCCAACTGTTCTAGAACTCACTATGTAGACCAGGCTGTCCTTGAACTCAAGGAGATCCATCTGCCTCTGCCTCCCGAGTGCTGGGATTAAAGGCATGCACCACCTTTAAAGGCTGGAGACTTCCTTTTAGGTTTGAGCATTACTACTTCAGTGGACACCAGTCAATCCTGGCATGGGCAGCAAGTAGGGACTAAAAGAATAGAGTTCTGAGCTGGGGAGAGAGCTAGCAGGTAAAGCACTTGCTGCCAAAGTGTGAGGGTCCCAGTCAGAATCCCCAGAGTCTATGTAAAAGCCAGTGATGGCGGCACCTGTCTGTAATCCCAGGGTCCCGATGGGACACAGAGACAGGAGAATCGCAGGAGTTCAAGGGACAGCTAGCCTGGCATATGGTGCTGGACTGGCACCTGAAGTTGTCTTCTGATCTCCATGCATACGCACAGCGCGCGCGCGCGCGCGCACACACACACACACACACACACACACACACACACACACACACAGTCCCATCCAAAAGGTGATTTTTGAATCTGATTACCTCTTTGTGGGTACTTTATTTACTGACAATGAAAACTTAGAACTAAATAAGATACTGTGTGAAAGACCTTAGCCAATTGTAAAGCATTACAAAGATGTGGCTTATACTTAATTCTATGACAATAGCTGCCATAGAGATTCCTATTCAGCTGGATTAACGTCATTCAGACAAAACAATTCACAGATCAAATCTCAGATTTCTGGGAGAGTGCCAGTCCAGGTGTCCAAAGAAATTAGTCTGAGCCCTCAGACCTAGGGGGTACGGAGCCCTATGATGAGGTAGCCTTTTTCCTCATACACCTTTCCAGAATCTGACTAAGCCTCTGCATCTCCTTCTCCAGTTACTCAGGCACTGTGTGTGGGGACAGGAAGTATCGCCCCAGAATGATGCCATGTTACTACTGCATTTTATCTCACAGGATTTAGTGATACTGAGAGCCAGCCTTTCCTCCAAACAGAAGGCATTAGCTGTTCTTCCTCCTGTGGAGTGAAAATGCATGAGAAAGTTCCTAAGCTTGAAATGCTAAGCCCCAGACAAGCAGGGAAGGCTTTTGAGGAAGCGGACATGAAGGGCTAACGTAAACCCCAGCCTTCTCTAGGATTAGTTTCTGTAACGCCATTGTTCAACCTTGGCTTCTGACTGTCGATACTAAATGTTATAGATTAGTTTTGAATAAAGACATCTTAAAGAAACGGTAAATCACCCAAACGTTTATTTTCTTGATTTTAATATAGAAAATATCAAAAGAGAACCAGGTAGAGTGGCACATGCCTATAAGCTCAGCATTTGGGAAGTGGTGCTTTAGGTTATCTTTGGCTACATAGTTTAAGAACAGTTTGGGCTACATGAGATCTTGTCTCAAAAAAAAAAAAAAAGTAAAATAAAACAGTGTAAGAAGACATTGGTTTAATGTCCCTGCCTCCACTTCTCGGTCATTTTATTGTTTGGTCATTAAGATCACACATGAAGCCAAAAGGATTTGCCAAAGTAACTGCTCAATGACCTGGTTAAGTCATATCAAATCCCACGGCATCTAACCAAGTAACACACAACTTCACACTGAGTGAGCTAAGAACAGTTGCTGCATGGAACGCCTGGCCTGCAAGGACATCAAAGACGAGACAACTTCTTCAGCTGGCACAGGCGCTGGTGCAGGAGATGCAGAGAAGCCTATTCCTCAGCCGTTCCTTCCAGAATGTGCTTAAAGGAAAATGGGGAGAACTTGTACCCAGCTCCGACATAGAACTTGTTCTGGAACTCCACCCTGTTGTTGAGGAGGAAGGGTAAAAAAAAAAAGGGGGGGGGAAGGAGAATCGCACTTGTAAGTTAGAAGCTGGCAGGCAGGGGCAAGGAGCAGAACACTGTGAGAACCACGTGACCTTTCAAGCCTCCCTCTTACCACACATGCCCCTCCCACCTCACTCCCTCAGGCTTCATGGACACAGCATAGTAACTCTCCCCCATCGTGAACTTCCCCAGCCTCCATCCAAGCAAGGATGCTCTCTCTGCATCATGGGACAACTGACTGCCACACACGATGTGACCGCCCTTTACAATGCTACACATGGATTCCCGTCTCCATCCTCACTCCAGATTGTGGGGCCCATGCTACAACAAATGGGATTTTGGCCTATATCTTTTTATAATTTGTTTTAGCAGAGGACCCAGGTTCAATTCACAGCACCCACATGGTGGCTAACAACTGTCCCTAACTCCAGTTCCACAGGATCCAATGCCCACTTCTGCCCTCCGTAGGCACTGCATGACCTGCATACCTACATGTAAGCAATACATTCATACACATAAAATAAAAATAATTTCAGCTGGGCGTGGTGGCACATGCCTTTAATCCTAGCACTTGGGAGGCAGAGACAGGCGGATCTTTGTGAGTTCAAGGCCAGCCTGGTCTACAGAGTAAGTTCCAGGACAGCTGGGACTACAGGGAGACCCTGTCTCAAAAAGACCAAAAAAGAAANCCTCCGTAGGCACTGCATGACCTGCATACCTACATGTAAGCAATACATTCATACACATAAAATAAAAATAATTTCAGCTGGGCGTGGTGGCACATGCCTTTAATCCTAGCACTTGGGAGGCAGAGACAGGCGGATCTTTGTGAGTTCAAGGCCAGCCTGGTCTACAGAGTAAGTTCCAGGACAGCTGGGACTACAGGGAGACCCTGTCTCGAAAAGACCAAATAATAATAATAATAATAATTTTTTTCTGTTTTGTGATATTACAGCATCACATCCTCTGTGACTTGAAGGAGAGGTTGGCATGGAGTCAGGGGGTGCTCCAATTCTTTCAAATTTAAACAGTTTCCTGTCAATAGAAGCCATGGTGTAAGGTGAGGATGGTCACGGTTGCTTCAGGGCACACAAAATCCTCAGTCTAGTGTCACCAATAATCTCTGGGCACAACTATGAATGTCAAAGTCTTCCTGTGAGCACCCTCCTGTATATAGCTTGTTCTACAAGTTTAAGTCCTGTCCTCTGCAGACACAACAGCCAAACACCTGATTCACACGGCAGGCACTCTACGAGCCTGTCTCAGATCTATCACCTGACTTATTTTGAAGACAACTGAAACAAGTAAACATTGAGAATAAAAGACAGCTAATATTACAGAATGGCCAGTATCTCTGTAGACATATAAATGCATATTGCCATCACATATGCTATCTAGACAGACGTCTAAACCAAGATTCCCAAAATGTACCTAAGTTGTGATCCATTCAACCAGCTCATAGCCTGCCTTTCCTCAACTCAGCCCTGAGCTCCTAGGGGATGAGCAGGCTCACCAGTGCAGCCGCAGAGCATGCAGGAAGGCAGACAGACCCTCCATGATGAGGAGGATGGCGACCGTCAAGACAGCGAAGACAGCAAAAATGACGAAGACCCCAATGAGTCCGCCCCAGCCCCGCAGGCGGAGGCCGATGTTCATCACCATGGTCCAGAGCACCTCCGACAGCTCTGCAAGGGCAAGTGGGACATCCTCAGCCATCCAAGGTCAACGCACATCATTTTCACCCTATCACCTTAAACCTACAAGTCCCTCTGGGGTATGCACAGGGCTTGTCTACCGTAGCTTTGATCACAATGGCGAGGTTCCCAGCAAGAAGAACCTCACAAATACACCGGGTCACCAGGGGAAGGAAGCAAACTAGGGCACCGGCACGAGGTAAAAGAAAAACCTAAACAAATAAGTGCAGCATGATGTGCTGTGACATGAGCATTCGTGTTACTCCTTAGACTCATATGTGGAAGCCTGAACCGCCACCCCCACCACCCCCACCCCCGCATGCCATGATGTGTGCAGGCAAGGCCTTTGGAAGTGATTGGAGAACTTAGGCACACCACAGAGCTCACTCACTGTTGGGCTCATTCATACTCACGTGCTCACTGTGTAAATAGGTTAAGAAGTGGGTTTCAGCCAGGCGTGGTGTTGAACACCATCCGAGAGCCAGAGGCAGATAGATCTCTATGAGATTGAGGCCAACTTGGTTTCTTCTTTCTTTCTTTTCTTTCTTTCTTTTTTTTTTTTTTTTTTTTTTTTTTTTTTTTTTTTTTTTTTCTTTTTTTTTTTTTTTTTTTTTGGTATTTTTGAGACAGGGTCTCCCTTTAGTCCCAGCTGGCCTGGAGCTCACAAAGATCCGCCTGCCTCTGCCTCCCAAGTGCTGGGATTAAAGGTGTGAGCCACCACACCTTTCATTTCATTTCATTTCATTTCATTTACTTCATAGTAAATTCCAGACCACCTGGGGCTACAGGGAGACCCAGTTGTGAAAACAACAACAACAACAATATCAAAAGATGTAGGCTTCCACCAGAGCCCAATCACAAATGAAAAAATAAATCTGCTACCCAAGCCACCTGATCTATGGTATTTGGTTAATGGCAGGCCAAGCTAAGATTCTGTTCACATGAGTACAGAAGCATGGAAAGACACTAAGTTGCTTAAGGGTATGTGAGGACACCACAACCCCATTAAAAAGCTGTTCTTCCAGCAAATATACCACAAATGACCCATGAAGGCACTTTTGCCTACAGGTCCACTGAACCTGTTTCCTGGGGTGATCTGATTGTTTCTCTCCTCCCCAATGCATTTCTCACCCACCTGCATGAGCCAAGCTGAGGGCCCAGAGCCGAAGGTACGAGGCTGTGTTGGAGATGCAACCCAGACAGTACTCAATGGTGTGGATGGCTTGATGGACAAAGATGTCTCCAAAGTTGAACTGGAATAGAATGTTTTTTATTGTAGTTGATTAATTTCTCTTTCTTTCTCTCTTATCTCTCTTCTTTTCATAGTGAGAACATTAAAATCTAATTTGCCTTTTTATTTTATTTTTTTATTAATTTTTTATTTATTTCTGTATGTGTATGAATGTACTGTCTGCATGCAAGTTTGTGCACCTGTGTCGTGCAATGCTGTGGAGGTCAGAAGAGGATGTTGGACTCCCCTGGAACTGGAGTTCTCCTGGAATTGGAGTTACAGACGGTTCTCAGCCGCCATGTGGGTGCTGGGGATCGAACCTGGGTCCTCTGCAAGAGCAATCACCGCTTTTAACCACTAGGCCATCTCTCCAGCCTTTAATCCTGGCACTTGGGAGGCAGAGGCAGGCGGATCTTTGTGAGTTCAAGGCCAGCCTGGTCTATAAAGCGAGTTCCAGGACAGCCGGAGCTACAGGGAGACCCTGTCTCAAAAAAAAGACCAAAAAAATCCCCAAACAAACAGGATTTAATACAAAGACATTCCCATGCTGGGCATGGTTGCCCACGTCTTTAATCCTAGTGCTCAGGGGGCAGAGGCAGGCAGATCTCTGTGAGATTGTGGCAAGCCTGGTCTACAAAGCAAGTAGCAAGTTTCGGGCAGCTGTGGTTTACAGGGAGACCCTGTTTCAAAAACCAAATAAAAAAGAAAAGCTGGATGTGGTGGCATATGCCTTTAATCCCAGCACTCAGGAGGTAGAGGCAGGTGGATCTCTGTGAGTTCAAGGGCAGCCTAGTCTACAAAGTGAACTCCAGGCCAGCTGGGAGACTGCCTCAAAAAAGAAAGAAAGAAAACCCTTTTTAGAAAGAAAGAAAGAAAGAAAGGAAGGAAGGAAGGAAGGAAGGAAGGAAGGAAGGAAGGAAGGAAGGAAGGAAGGAAGGAAGGAAGGAAGAAAACCCTTTTTAGTAATTAACACCAGAAATGGAGCCATTGTAGCATCTCTGACTCCCAGAGAAGCCAGTCCATGAAAAAACTCAGGCGGAAGTATGGCTGACTTCAGGCATCACTTAAAACCAAGCAGCTGGGACTAGAGAGATGGCTAAGAGCACATGCAGAGGACCTGGGTTTGATCCCCAACACCCACATGGCGGCTGTTCCAGGGGGATCCGACACTCTCCTGACCTCTGCGGCATTGCACGACACCAGTGCAGCAACCTACATGCAGACAGTACATTCATACACATAAAAAATAAATAAAATTTAAAAATGAGGAATCAAGTCAAGGCAGGGGCTGGAGGGTGGCTCAGTGGTGAACAAGCTCTGGCTGCTCTTACAGAGGACCTGGGTTCGAATCAAGTCAAGGCAGAGGCAGGGGCTTGAGGGTGGCTCAGTGGTGAAGAGCACTGGCTGCTCTTACAGAGGACCTGGGTTCAATGTGCACACAGATGGGGGCTAACAACCATCCATAAGTCTAGTTCCAGGAGATCCAAGACTTCTTTTGAATTCCACGGGCATTGCACGACACAAGTGCAGGCATAACATGCATACACATAAAATAAAAGTAATAAAATATAGTTTTTCAAAAGAGCAGTGGTTCAAAAAGATTAAAAAAAAAAGAAAAAAAAGCACTGGCTGCTCTTGCAGGACCCAAGTTTCAGTTCACAGCACCCATATGGTGGCTAACGAGCATCAGTAACTCCAGTTCTAAGGGATCTTCTGCCCTCTTCTGGCCTCCCTGGGCATTGCATTCACAGGTGTATTTAAATGGCAAAACACTCAAGTACGAAAAATAAAAATAAGTAACTTTTTTTTAAGACAAGGGCAGGGGGGGGGCTGGAGAGATAGCCTAGCGGTTAAGAACGCCCACTGCTCTTGCAGAGGACCCGGGTTCGATCCCCAGCACCCACATGGCTGCTGAGAACCATCTGTAACTCCAATTCCAGGAGAAATCCAGTTCCAGGGGAATCCGACACCCTCTTCTGACCTCTGCAGCATTGCACGACACGGGTGCACAAACCTACATGCAGACAGTACATTCATACACATAGAAAATAAATAATAAATAAATAAATTAATTAATTAATTAAATTAAAAAAAAAAGACAGGGCAGGACAGAGACGCAAGGACAAGGTAGATGTGGCACCAATAGATTGTGCTTTATAAGAGGGCTGGGGCTCAATAAGTCACTTCCCTAATTCCTCAGGCTAATTGTGGCCTGCAATGCCACACAGGGTACCAGTGATGGGCACATTAAATATAGCCGACGGCCAGAGATATGGTTCTCAGCTAAAAGGACTCAGTGACATGTAGGATTCTCTGGGCCAGTAGATCAAAAGTTGATATTCACCCACTCTTAGAGACATAGCAGTACTTGCCTAAAATAGTAAAGTACTCTTAAATCGGCTGTTCTGATCATCTTAGATACATCTTTGATGTGAAGTCCTAAACCTACTGATACTAAAATCACAAAGTTGAGGCCATCAGAGACCTCCAGACCCTCCAGCTCATGTCTGGGCTCATTGAGGAAAGATGTCTCCACCTGAGAGACTGTTGGGACCAGATCCCAAGTCTGAAATGCATACAAACTGAGAAGTCAGCTTCAGGCACCCTGGTCCCAGATACCTCTTCTTCGTGGTCATCCTGAGCCCCTGCAGGAGTCTTCTGAACAGGGGCGCTGGAGTGCTCACCCTGAGTGTCCTCCATAGCATCTTCATGGATCGTAACAGACTGCAGCTGCTGCCAAGCAAGAGCAAGAAGATAGCATTCAACCCAGCCTTGGAACCATGAGAGCAGTGTAGAATAATTCAAGGATAATAACTATGGGTCTCCCATCTATCTATAGTCTCTCTACATTATCTCATTTAGCCTACAAAACAGCCATTTTATTTATTTATTTATTTATTTATTTATTTATTTATTTATTTATTTATAATTCTGTGAATAGGTGGATGTGCACATAGTGCAGTGATCACAGAGACCACAAGAGGACATCAGCTCTCCTGGAACTGGAGTTACAGGCGATTATGAGGTGCCTGATGTGAGTGCTGGGAATTGAGCCCAGGTCCTCCACAAAAGCAGCTAGTGCTCTGAACTGTTGTGCAATCTCTCTAGTCCTAAACAGCTGTTTTATTTTTTACATTTATTTTTAGTTTATGTCTATGAATATTTTGTCCGCATGTATGTAAGTCCATCTTGTGTATGCAAAGCCTGCAGAAGTCAGAAGAGGTTATAGGATCCCCTGGAACTGGAGTTATGGACAGCTGTCAGCCACCATGGGTTACCAGGAACCAAATCCAGGTGTCTTGCAAGAGCAGCCAGTGTTCTTTACAGCTGAGCTGTGTCTCTAGTCCTAAACAGCTATTTTAGCTATTTTCTATAAGTAGAATTATTGTTGTACCAGAAAAGAAATGTTAAGACTTGTAACCAAGATCACATAGCTGGGAAGGTTAGCAAGGGACAAAGCCAAGATTCAAACCCAGGGAATCAGTTTCAGAGCATGGACTCTTCCACATTGTGCTTTAGAATATGCTGAATTATGCAGGGTTTACCGAAAACTATGTGTGGACAACAGTGACTTTCCACTGTTAAAAGAAATACAGCAGGCCTGGAGAGATGGCTCAGTGGTTAAGAGCTCCAACTGCTCTTTCAGAGGACCCGGGTTTGATTCCCAGCACCCACATGGCAGCTAAGAACCGTCTTTGACTCCAGTTCCAGGGAAATCCGACACCCTCTTCTGACCTCTGTGGCATTGCAGGACATGGGTACACCAAACTACATGCAGACAGTACATTATTACACATAAAAATAAATAAATAATTTAAAGAAAAGGAAAAAAAAAGAAATACAGCACTGGGGCTGGAGACATGGCTCATCGGTTAAGAGCACTTGACTGCTCTTGCAGAGGACCCAGGTTCCATTCCCAGCACCCATATGGCGGCTAAGAACAGTCTTTAAGACTGGTGTGGTGGTGCACGCCTTTAAGTCTAGAGCTCAGGAGGCAGAGGCAGGTGAATCTCTATGAGTTCAAGGCCACCCTGGTCTACAAAGTGAGTTCCAGGCCAGCTGGGGCTATAGGGAGACCCCCCCCCCAATAAAAGAAATACAGCATCACAGAGCATCAGTTGTACCTTTGACACTTGACACAGCTTGGTGAACTGAACAGGCATGGTGCTATGGATGAATTAACTGATAAAGATTAATAAAATTCCTAAATTTGTTAAATAAAAAGATTATAAAAGTAGCTCAGGGAAAAAATTTTTTTAAAAATCTAGGTAGAGTTACTACTCAATTTGGCCTGGTTTTTAGCTCCAAATTTGAATATAATACAGATTAAGTATTCCTCATCTAGAATGCTTAAGACAAGAAACATTTCAGATTTCAATCCTACTAGATTTTGGAATATTTGCATGTCCATAATGGGACATCTTGGGGCTGGAACCCAAGTCTAAGCAGGATTACTGGATCTTCATACACATAGCCTGATGTAATCTAATTTTTTTAATATGCCCATCACATGAGATCACATATGGACTTTGCTAGCTGTGCTGTGATGTTGGAGCTCAAAAGCTTCTGATTCTGAACAGTTAAGATTTTGGATTTCCAGATCAGGCCCCTTAACCTTGACTTCTTCCATGTCACTATGAGGCCTATGGTTTTTCATAGAATGATTTTGTACCAGCACTGTAAGTTAAACATTAAAACCAGGCGTGGTAGTCCATGCCTTTAATCCCAGTACTATGGGGACAGAGGCAGGTGGATCTCTGTGAGTTCAAGGCTAGTCTGGTCTACATAAGGAGTTCCAAGCCAGCTGGGGCTACAGGGAGACCCTGTCTCAAAAAAAAAAAGAAAAAGAAAATTAGACATTAAGATATCTTTCTCACTGGGCATGATGGAGCACTTCTTTAATCCTAGCACTTGGGAGGCAGAGGCAGGCAGATATCTGTTAGTTCAAGGCCAGCCTGGTCTACAGAGTGAATTCCAGGACAGCTGAGGCTACAGGGAGACCCTGTCTCAAAAAGACCAAAAAGAAAAGTTTTCTCTTTCTTCAGTAGATTTGCAGATATTAATATTTGTGGAGCTCTGGGCAAGGATGAAATTGGGAGTCTATGTGCCATATGTTTAAATGTTTAAAAAGGGCTGGAGAGATGGCTCAGTGGTTAAGAGCACTTGGCTGCTCTTGCAGAGGACCCAATTTTGGGTCCCAGCACCCACATGGCAGTTAACAATCATATGTAACTCTAGTTTCAGCGAATCTGATGCTCTCTTCTGACCTCTGCAGACATTGCATGGCACAAGTGCACTTACATACATGCAGGCAATACATTTATACACATAAAATAAAAATAAATAAAATATTTTTCATGTTTAAAATTATAAATCAAAGCAAAAAAAATCTTAAATGAAATATCTTCTAACTTTCTACCTTGATAAATAAGCCCTCACGAGAAACTGGAGGGCTGGAGAGATGGCTCAGCTGTTAAGAGCACTGGCTGCTCTTGCAGAGGACCTGGGTTCTGTTTCCAGCATTCACATGGTAGCTAAACAATCATCTCTAACTACAGTTCCAGGGGATCTAATGCCCCTTCTGGCCTCTTCAGGAACTGCACACACATTGTGTACATACACATATAGAGGCAAAATACTCATACATAACTTGGAATGGGAATACACTTTCTTCTTCTATTTTTAAAAAAGTTTTTATATTTATTTACAGTGCTGAGAATTAAACCCAAGGGCTTCCTTCCAAGTTCTTATGAGGTAGCCCAATCCCTCTCCCCAACCTTGGTCTCTCTTTACTCTCTCCATATCCCACATAAATTATCTTTCAGGTTAATATCCAACATAGATTTTAGAAAAGTAGAATTTAGGGGCTGGAGAGATGGCCTAGTGGTTAAGAGCACCAACTGCTCTTGCAGAGGACCCAGGTTCAATCCCCAGCACCCACATGGTGGCTGAGAACGGTCTTTGACTCCAGTTCCAGGGGAATCTGACACCCTCTTCTGACCTCCGTGGC
The DNA here is from genome assembly GCA_009823505.1 of Rhizomys pruinosus. Taxonomy (NCBI): domain Eukaryota; kingdom Metazoa; phylum Chordata; class Mammalia; order Rodentia; family Spalacidae; genus Rhizomys; species Rhizomys pruinosus. The sequence goes on from VZQC01004216.1 coordinate 491,293, forward strand.
ATTGTATGACACGGGTGCATAAACCTACATGCAGACAGTACATTCATACACATCTACGGAGCAAGTTCCAGGACAGCTGGGGCTACAGGGAGACCCTGTCTCGAAAAGACAAAAATAAATAAATAAATAAATAAATAAATAAATAAATAAATAATAAAAATGTTTTAAAAGTTTAAAAAAAAAAGAAAATTAGAATTTAATCTATAGTACCTACAGTCATTTAAAGCACTCACAATCTCAGTACACATCACCGAATCTTCTGCACTAACAGAAGAAAGCAGGGAATAGTCTGAAGCTGAATTTTCACGCTACAGTTAGACCCGCATGTCCCCTGGGAAAGGATAATCTTTTAAAATCCTATTTACTGTAGGTTGCTGTTAAACTCTTCTGTGGTCCATGGGTAAATATGAGGCTCAAAGCAGTTTAGAAAAAAGAAAGAGGGGGCTGGAGAGATGGCCTAGCGGTTAAGAGCGCCAACTGCTCTTGCAGAGGACCCAGGTTCGATTCCCAGCACCCACATGACAGCTGAGAACCGTCTTTGACTCCAGGGGAATCCGGCGCCCTCTTCTGACCTCCACAGCATTGCACGACATAGTGCACAGACCTGCATGCAGACAGTACATTCATACACATTAAAAAATAAATAAATAAATAAATAAATAAATAAATAAATAAAAATACAGTAGAGGCATGCGGATCTCTGAGAGTTTGGGGCCAGCCTGGTCTACAGAGTGAGTTCCAGGACAGCCAGAGCTACAGGGAGACCCTGTCTCAAAAAAAAAAAGAAAGAAAAAAGAAAGAAATTGGCTGAAATTGGTATCTGGTAATAGAGGGGAGGTTATCCATAAATAAAAATTGACATACGCCAGGTGTGGTGGTGCACGTCTTTAATCCCAGCACTTCGGAGGCAGATGCAGGCAGGTCTCTGTGAATTCAAGGCCAGCCTGGTCTACATAGTGAGTTCCAGGACAGCTGGAGCTACAGGGAGATCCTGTCTCAAAAAGACCAAAAAAAAAAAATTGACATATGAACTTGCCTACTACTGTAGATTCCTGAGACAGTCTGAAGCAACATGCAATGAAATCTTAAAATTTTGTAACATTGATGAAGAGTAACTTTTTTTTTTTTGGTCTTTTTGAGACAGGGTCTCCCTGTAGCCCCAGATGTCCTGGAACTTGCTCTGTAAACCAGGCTGGCTTTGAACTCACAAAGATCCGCCTGCCTCTGCCTCCCAAGTGCTAGGATTAAAGGCGTGCGCCACCAGGCCCGGCGAAGAGCAACTTTTAATATTCCACAAAAGACTAGAAATAGCTTGGCATGGTGGTGTACACCTGCAAGCCAGCACAAAGGAGGTAGAGGCAGGAGGATTGCTTCAAGTTGAGATTAGCCTGAGCTACATGGTGAGTAATCAGCCAAGGATGCATAGCAAGATTGTTTAAAAAAAAAAATACATGATAGGGGGCTAAAGAGATGGCTTGGTGCATAAGAGCACTGGCTGGTCTTACAAAGGACCCACCCACCCACATGGCAGTTAACAACTACCCGTAACTCCAATTCCCAGGGATCTGATGCCCTCTTCTGACCCCCACAGCTCCACAGGCATTGAATGACATGGATGTACTTACAATCTATGGAGGCAATATACAATACACTCACATATACAAACTGAAAATAAATAAAAACTTTTTTTTGTCTTTTCGAGACAAGGTATCCATGTAGCCCTAGCTGTCCTGGAACTCACTCTGTAGACCAGGCTGGCCTTGAACTCAAAGATCTGCCTGCCTCTGCCTCCCAAGTGCTAGGATTAAAGGCATGTGCCACCATGCCCGGCTAAAAATTTTAAAATATGATAATAAAGTAAAATGTAAAACCATAATAAAATCTTTCTTGGGGGTGGTGGGCATGGAAAGGGAAGTGACTCAAAATTCAATTGAAAAATGATGTAAGATTTATGGAAAAAGTTTAATAACAAAAATTTTTTTAATTCTTCCTTTGTTCAACTAATAAAACCAAATTTAAATGCTTATAAATATTGTTTTTTAGATTTCATTATTTTTATTTGACATGTGTGTTGCCTGCATATATGGATGTACAGCACTAGTATGCCTAGTGCCCTCAGTGGCCAGAAGAGGGCATCAGATCCCCCGGAACTGGAATTATAGGTAATTGTGAGTCACCATATAGGTGCTAGGAACCAAACCTTAGTCCTCTGCAAGAGCAGTAAGTGCTCTTAACTGCTGAGCCATCTCTCCAGCACTGATTAAAAATCTTTAGTGACCACAAGACATGGACATCCTGAACCCACTTTTAGAAATCTGAATGCATTTGGGAAAAGAGGATCATATGTCCTATTGGAAATAAGAGGGCCTAGTGTGACTCTACTGAAAGAGCCATACTTAAGTTAGGTCGATTCCTTACTCCAGCAGGTCTTCCAAGGAAGCACACTGTTCTCTCTCTACCCCAGACATCCATTTCTAGCAACCCAGGATGTGACCCACAGTCATCTGACTAAAAGCCAGTCCTTACCTGAGATTTCCGGTGCTTGGCTCTCAGAATAAACGGCTTAATCAGAAGCATCCACGGCACAGAGACCAGTGCTATGATAACAAAGAATGTCTGGACTTCTTGCTGCAAAACCAAAATGGTAGTCTGATGAGCATCACAAGACCACATAGCCACAAAGCACACTTCACAGGATCAAAAGGATGAAGGGAGGGGTCATTTTAGCAGTGCTCCAAGAGCTCTGAAGCCTTCTGAGGCCGTTCATCCTCACACTGGCATATTTCTGGTGCAGATGGAGAATGCCGCCCTCTGTTGCCCAGTGTCTGGTGAAGAGTAGTGCCAGATAGTTATCTGAGTTTCTTGGCTCTCTCTCTTTTTTAATATTTATTATTTTTAGTTTACGCGTATGACTGTATTGTACCCATGCTTTGCAATGCTTGCAGAGGTCAGAAGAGGGCATCAAACCTGGATCGTCTGCAAGGGCACCCAGTGCTCTTAACTGCTAAGCCATCTCTCCAGCCCTTTGCTCTTTTATTTATTTATTTTTATTATTTTTTGTTTTTTGATCTTTTTGAGACAGGGTCTCTCTGTAGCCCCAGCTGTCCTGGAACTTGCTCTGTAGACCAGGCTGGCCTTGAACTCACAAAGATCAGCCTGCCTCTGCTTCCCAAGTGCTAGGATTAAAGGCATGTGCCACCAGGCCCGGCCTATTATTATTATTATTATTATTATTATTACTATTTTGTTGTTTTTGAGACAGGGTCTCCAGCTGGCCTGGAACTCACTATGTAGACCAGGCTGGATTTGAACTCACAAAGATCTACCTGCTTCTGCCTCCTGATTGCTGGGACTAAGGGTGTATGCCACCATGCCCAGCTGTTCTCTTTCTTTAAAAAAAATAAAAAATAAAAAGGAAATGGAAATAAGAGCTCTCCCACAACCTCTTCCTGTCCCCAAAACCTGCACCCCCTCCCCCCCCGCCCCCACAGACTTCTTTTTCACATCATCCTTGGCCACCCTTCCCAGTTCTAAGGACTGTTTCAGCTGCTTTCCTGAGGCAGGCTCAGGGCTCCCAGGCCTTGATGAGCCTTGTTTCTTCAGCCGAGTTGACCAGCTCAAGATGCATGCCAAAGATGATTGATGACGGTGATGGTAACAAAATTTACCAAGGAGGAACATTTTTTATCTGCTCAATGTCCTCGTCTCCTTTCTACATGCTCAGAAGAGGGAAGGAGGATCATACCCACTTATACCAGTTCAATGAGGCCCTTGTAGTTGAAGCCACCTCATTGCCAGCTGTCCATTTTTACAATGCCCCTTCCCCAGTGCTGTACAGAGCACCTGCCGAGGGGTTTGTGTGCCTCGGAAAAGACAGCCAGGGCAAAGCTGAGCAGGAACTTATTAACTGACATCATTTCTTCCAGGCACATGACCCCAGACTGAGGTTATGGACATTTCAAACTATGTCAAAATAATTAGTCTTCATACCAGAGTGTGGGGAAAGCAGCCTACTCCTGTAACGTTTTTGAATACAACAAAAAATTGGTGGCTTTTCCTCCTAAGGGAGGCCTCAGCCTTTCATGCAAACACTGTAACACAGGAAATACTTGGTGACCAAGGCCTCTGTCTAAAAGAGAAGACTTGCTTGGGAAATCCAAATAAACTTTCATTTTGATGCCAGCATGGAGTAAAGGAACCTTTAAAAAATACACTCACTTTGTGCCAGCATTCTAGGGCTGGCTCAAAATTGCCATGTATGTTTAACAAGTCAGACAATGTGCCATCAAAAGGGCCTCCGAGGTAGGTTTCTTCTCCAATTATTATCTACAACCATCTCCTACCTAAGCCTTGTTGCAAAGCATGTTTTTTCCTTGTTTGATGCTGCTGTAGGGGAGAGAGCCTGGCTAGGAATCAACCTCATGAGCATGGGTGTGGCCAGCAGAGAAGCTTGTACTCAGCCAGGTCATCCAGTATGTGCAGTCACTGGCAGAGAATATTTGCATGGAATGGCCACCTGGCCTTGGGAACCTAGCCACAGAACTCGGTCCACAGGAATCAGGATGGAACTGGGTCAAGAGATGGCTCAGCAGTTAAGAGCACTGCTGCTCTAGCAGAGGACATGGGATTGATTCCCAGCATCCACATGGCAGCTAACGACCACCTGTAATCCCACTTTCAGGGGGGTCTGATGCTCTCTTCTGGCCTCTATGGGCACTGCACTTCCATACAAGCAAAACACTCATATACATAAAATAAAAATAAATAATTAAAAAAAAATTTTTTTTGATCTTTTTGAGACAGGGTCTCCTTGTAGCCCCAGTTGTCCTGGAACTATGTAGACCAGGCTGGCCTTGAACTCACGGAGATCTGTCTGTCTCTGCTGGGACTAAAGGCATGCACCACCACCCATGCCTGGCTGCAACCTTGTGTTTTGAGATAGGGTCTCTCGTTGGCCTGGAGCTCACCAAGTAGACCAGTCTGGCCTTGAACCCACAGAGATGGGCCTGCTTCTGTCTCCTGAGTGGGATTTTGAGAATTTGAAGGTGCTCTCGGAAGCATTTTACAGTTTCAAGCCAGTCCATCAGAAGGATTCTTTTTTCTTGTTTTCCTAGCCAGTTTTCAACTCAACAATAGTGTCTCTTATGTGTTATCCTAGCAGGAAGGGCAGGCACAACACCATAGCTCTATGTGCCTATACTCTCATTTAATAAGAGCAAGTTAGAGGCTGGAGAGATGGCTCAGAGGTTAAGAGCACTGGCTATTCTTTTTTTTTTTTTTAATTTTTTTTTTAATTTTATTTATTTCTATATGTGTATGAATGTACTGTCTGCNGGTCTACGTAAGGATCCCGACCTGGTCTACGTAAGGATCCCGACCTGGTCTTTTGGGAGCCAGTGCTGACTCTTCCCCAGTTCATCATGGAGGCTGCACAAGTTTCAGAAATTGCCTTTTCTATACATGATGCCCTTCTAAGACTCCCCTACATGGAAATTAGTGGATTGTTCATAGGGTGAAATTCAAGTTTCTTAACAGTGCAGACCCAGTTCTCTGTGACCTGGCCTCTCTGTCCCCATGTACTATGCTGTTTCTCACCTTTTCCCCTCAGCTCATGGCTTGTCCCCTATGTACACACTGTTCAAGGTCCTCTTAATAATATTCCAGAGAACTGAACCATCACCTTTTGCAAATCATCACACAAACCATCACCTGCACCCCCAAGAAGTTCTATTTTTCCATTCACCCATGGACATGTCCAGATCTGAAGGTGCCAGATTATATTTTAACTTTTAGCTTATATATCTGTTTTCTTCCTTTATCTGATGATCTGCTTGATATTATGACTTACTTTTTTTTTATTTTTTTTATTTTTGTATGTGTATGAATGTACTGTCTGCATGCAGGTCTGTGCACCCGTGTCGTGCAATGCCGCGGAGGTCAGAAGAGGGTCTCGGATTCCCCTGGAACTGGAGTTCTCCTGGAATTGGAGTTACAGACGGTTCTTAGCCGCCATGTGGGTGCTGGGGATCGAACCCGGGTCTTCTGCAAGAGCGTCGGTGCTCTTAACCACTAGGCTGTCTCTCCAGCCCCCAAAGACTTTTTTTTTATTTTAAGTTTTTTATTTTTGCATCTCACTGTAGTGCTGTGACAACAAAATGACATCTGTGTACCAGAGCACACATACATCAACAGTAAAGTGTAACTTCTCATTACACCACTGCTAGGATATTAAGCTTTCTGTAGAAGACATAAGCATGTAAGATGGCCAAACCAAATAATTTTCTGGTTTTTTTCCTTAGATAATCTTATTTTTAAATCAGTAATACTTTATCAATCTCACTGTTAATAGACCTCTACATTAACTGAGTGATGAGATGTGTGTGGGGAATCATTCAACTTGTGTTACATTGTAAGAGCTGCTACAGTAATCTCACACACATCAATAAGGGACTCTCACCATAATTAAGGGCTAGTTACTATTGTTAGTTACACAATGATAAAGTTCTTTGGGAAATAGCCCACTTATATGTGAAAAATGTCCTTTCCACTTTTACAGAAGAAAAAAAAATAGCCAGAAAGTTATTTTTGGCCTTGCTATGTCAAAAAGTCAACTGTACAAAGATCTACGTGTTAAACCTAAAATTATAATTTTAAAAGTCTATTAAAAACAAAAATGTCATGTATTTTATTATCAATTATGCAGAGGCTTTTAAAACTGTTGCAAGACCATATAGTATATATTAGCTTTTATACTGCTAATGTACAACTAACAGCAAAGTTGATTAGATTAACAGATATCTGTCTTAATTACACCTTTATATATCACACTAGATAGACAAATGCCACAAGATCTGCAGAAACATTCAGTTCTGAGCACTCAAATGGCAGGGTAACTTTTTGTGTTATAATCAATCCTTCACATAAAGAATAACAAAAGGAAAAAAATCTGCAGTTTCAAAAAAATGCACTGCTGTAAAATATTATTAAAGGGTAAAGGGTATTATTTATAACACAAAGTAACTTACAACTAGTGTCCAAAGCAAACAAAACTTCTAAATAAAAGTATCAAAATACACAGAGCAACTGAAGCACAAATCCTGCATTAAATACAGTAAAGATTTAATAACACAATGCACTAGTTAATAAAAGACACAAAAATACAGGGAGCAAGGGCAATCAGTAAATAAAATCAAAATAACGGGAAAAAATGGAACCGCTATTTTCCCCTAGTTGGAGCACAATTTTTTCCGGTGTCTTTCCATTCATATAATACCTAACACTGTACATTAAGTTTCTAATGTCATAGAAAAAACTTGGTTCTTCTATGAAACTTTTTATTCTTGATAAAACTTTTAAAGCAGACATTATTATGAATGGAAAACAGCCAACTTTTTTTTTTTTTTTTGGTCGTTTTGAGACAGGGTCTCCCTGTAGCCCCAGCTGTCCTGGAACTCACTCTGCAGACCAGGATGGTCTTGAACTCACAGAGTTCCACCTGCCTTGGCCTCCCAAGTGCTGAGATTAAAGGAGTGTGCCACCATACCTGGCAAAAGGAGACCTTTTTTTTGTCTTTTTGAGACAGGGTCTCCCTTTAGTCCCAGTTGGCCTGGAGCTAGCTATGTAGACCAGGCTGGCCTTGAACTCACAGAGATTTGCCTGTGTCTGCCTCCCAAGTGCTGGGATTATTAAAAGTGTGTGCCACCACACGCAGTAAAAGGAGACTTCTTTTTTTTTTTTTTTAAATAACTGTCTGCATGTAGGTTTGTGCACCCGTGTCGTGCAATGCTGTGGAGGTCAGAAGAGGGAATCGGATTCCCCTGGAACTGGAGTTAAAGGCGGTTCTTAGCTGCCATGTGGGTGCTGGGGATCGAACCCGGGTCCTCTGCAAGAGCAGTCGGTGCTCTTAACCACTAGGCAATCTCTCCAGCCCCGAGACTTCTTTAAAAAAGCAAAGCTACCTGATGACTATACAGGGGTGCATTGGAGGAGTCGTCGTAGTCAAACAGAAACATGCCGATGAAGTGGATGAGGATGCTGGGGGCCTTCTGGGACGTGTGAGCATCATACCGACACCACTTGAAAATGATCATGAAAACCAAGTATCCAAAGAGGCTGAGCATAAAGATCATCTCGGGGATGAATTGGAGGATGATGTTGAGAGTTCTCTTGAAGTATCTGGGGGTGGAAAACACACATATAAGACAGAACACCCATGGAATGACAGCCCTTAAGCACCTCCCCAAAGCGCAAGATGTTGGTTTCCTTGAATAGTTCTGACAAACAACGGCCCTGCCTGACAGACGCAACCATGTATGGACAGAAAGGGGAAGAAGGAAGAAATACTGGGAAGTGATTTTGTACAGAAGATTCAGAGAGAATCCAGGTCTGGAAAAGAACATAAAGCCAAGGTCATAGCCATATAGACAGCCAGCGATCTGACAGAGCTTCCCACGCAGACCCCACTCCTGTGAACACAGTGAAGGTGAAATGAAGTAATAATGAAGACTTGGAAGCTTTTCTCCTAAACATGTGCTAAGACAGAGGTCACCAAACTGCAGCCCGTACACCAGAGACAGCCTGGAAGCAAGAGGAACTTGCCATTCTTCCCTAGGTGCTAAGGCAGCTAACAACCATCCATAACTCCAGTTCCAGGGGATCCAGTGATCTCTGGCCTCTGTGGCCATTGCTTAACATGGGTACACTTACATACATTGCGGGCAAAACATTCATATACACTTAAAATAAAATTAAAAATTAATGGGCTGGAGAGATGGCCTAGCGGTTAAGAGCGCCGACCGCTCTTACAGAGGACCCGGGTTCAATCCCCAGCACCCACATGGCGGCTGAGAACCGTCTGAAGCTCCAATTCCAGGAGAACTCCAGTTCCAGGGGAATCCGAGACCTTCTTCTGACCTCCGCGGCGTTGCACGACACGGGTGCACAGACTTGCATGCAGACAGTACATTCATACACATACAAAAAAAATAAATAAAATTAATAAAAAAAAATTAAATTAAATTAAAAATTAAAATAAAAATTTAAAGGGCTTGGGGATACAGTTCATAAAATTATATGGCATTCAAACTTCAGTACATGAATAAGTTTATCAGAACACAGCACACGATAGCCACTCTCAAGACACAGAACCAGGATGGGGTAGCTGTAATAGAAGCTGTATTATTCACTGTATTATTTGGCTCTTTCCACAGAAAGTTTGTAGGTTCCTGCTCTAAGACAGAGTCCTACCCAGCTAAGGAGGGCCTGGGGGCTCCAGAATCAGAAGGTCAAAAAGGGGCATGGCCAGTGACCATCCAGCCCAACCAGGAAGCAGAAAGCGCTTCCTTGCACATCTTTTGCTTCTTGCTCAGCACTCCCACTGGGTAGTAGAGTGCTTGTTGGCTTTTCAAGTTGAATTATGGCTACGGCTTCTCAGAGTTAAGTCATCACATGACTCTCTTTTGCCAACAAAAAGGGATCCAAGGGGGCTGGAGAAATGGCTCAGTGGTTACGAATGCTACTTCTGTTCCCAGCACCTGCATGGTGACTAGCAACCATCTGTGACTCCAGTCCTGGGGGATTTGAAGCCCTCTTCTGACCTCTGGACATTCCATAACACGGACATGTTTACATGCAAGCAATACAGTCATACACATAAAATAAAAATAAGGTTTTTTTGTATTTTTTTGAAATAGGGTCTTCCTGCGCCCTCACTGGCCTGGAACTATGTAGACCAGGCTGGACTTGAACCCATAGAGATCCACCTTCCCCTGCCTCCCGAGTGCTGAGATTAAAAGCATGTGCCATTTTATCATTATTATAATTTTTTTTTGGTCTTTTTGAGACAGGGTCTCTCTTTAGCCACAGCTGGCCTGGAACTCATAGACCAGGCTGGCCTTGAACCCATAGAGATCCACCTTCCTCTGCTTCCAGAGTACTGAGATTAAAGGCGTACACCAATATACCTGGCAAAAATAAAAATTTTTAATAGAATATTTTAAAAGGGGATCAGAGGGGCCTGGAGAGATGGTCTAGCGGTTAAGAGCGCCAACCGCTCTTACAGAGGACCCGGGTTCGATCCCCGGCACCCACATGGCGGCCAAGAACCGTCTGAAACTCCAATTCCAGAACTCCAGTTCCAGGGGAATCCGATACCCTCTTCTGACTTCCGCGGCATTGCACGACATGGGTGCACAAACTTGCATGCAGACAGTACATTCATACACATACAGAAATAAATAAAGTTAATAAAAAAAATTTTAAAAAAAAGGGGATCAGAGGGGCTGGAGAGATGGCCTAGTGGTTAAGAGCAGTGACTGCTCTTGCAGAGGACCCGGGTTTGATCCCCAGCACCCACATGGCGGCTGAGAACCATCTGTAACTCCAATTCCAGGAGAACTCCAGTTCCAGGGGAATCCGAGACCCTCTCTGACCTCCGCGGCATTGCACAACACAGGTGCACAGACCTGCATGCAGACAGTACATTCATACACATACAGAAATAAATAAAATAAATAAATAGGGATCAGAAATGGCACATGTCATCTTGGATGGGAGATTTTAAAACTCGCTGAATAACTCTCTACCCGTTCTCTGCCATGGCACCTGCAGGTCTCTAGAATCCCCTTCCTTCTTTCCTTTTCCTTCCTTCTTCCCTTCCTTCCTTCCTTCCTTCCTTCCTATCTTCCTTCCTTCTAGAAAGGATCTCCTGTAGCCTTGAACCCATTGAATAGCCAAAGATGAGCTTGACCTTGACCTCCTGGTTCTCCAGCCTCCACCTGATGCTGGATGACCCCACCACGCCCGTTTCTGCAGTAGAAGATTCAAAACCAGGGGTTTGCAATGCTGGATCAGCTGAGCTTTATCCCCAGCTCCCGTTCTAGTCTTTTTTAACATGGTAATGACCTCAGAGATGCCAGGAATTAAGCTCAAGATCACACACTTCGAACTGAGATTTAAACTAATTGCAGGCTGTCTGTCATTTCTGTGACCCTGACAATGCACTTCTCCCTAATGGCAAGTAAGATTTCAGTGTACATGAAGTCAGCCACCAAGTCCAAGAAAGTACTTGAGTGATGCTACGTTCAAACACTTGTTTAAGAGGCTTACCAGTGATGGGTCTTGACAGAAGGAAAAGAATAGAATGCCAACATGAAAGACGAATGGGATGGAGGCTGCTACCAGTTGGAAGAGGACATCAAGCAGGAAGTAGGGTTGGGGTTACCTTAGCCAGAATTCCCACAAATCCCACTTAGCCCACTGGGTGGGGGCTGAGATGATGTTGTATCAACCTTGTCATTCTGGGTATATGGGGGACACAAGGAGGCTGCCATGGGCTTCCCAGCCTCCTGCTGAACCCTCAGGTATTTCCCAGGCAAAGATGCTCACTTTGAGATACTCCTCAGCAGACACAGGTAAGGGAGAATCTGTCTGACCAACCAGCCTGTCCCAGCTCAAGCAAGAACCTGCAGGAAGCAACCAGAAGGCTGATGCTCTGCCCTCCCCCTCCTCGGTCATCAGACTAGCGGGCAGAGGTGCACAGGGAAGTCACATGTGATTGAAGACTAGCGGACAGAGGTGCACAGGGAAGTCACATGTGATTGAAGACTAGTGGACAGAGGTGCACAGGGAACTCACATGTGATTGAAGACTAGCGGACAGAGGTGCACAGGGAAGTCACATGTGATTGATTGAAGACTAGCGGACAGAGGCGCACAGGGAACTCACATGTGATTGAAGAGGCTGAGAACCACGCCGAAAACCATCTGGACAATTCCCAGGATAACTGACATCTTCATCTTATAGGAGTTCAAAAATGTGAGTTTGTTCGAAGCCAGGTTCCAAATCTGAAGGAATCATTATGAGAGACATGTGAGCAGAGCCGTGGAGTTCTGCTGACATCGGGAGACCACAGCACAGTCTCCCATGAAGAAGCTGCTCTGGGGAGGGCAGGCCTATCCGGCTCAGGACAAGGGAAAGGAAAGCCTGTCATAACCCCAACTGCGGTGACAAAGTGTCAGAGATTGGAGCCATCCATCAAGTAGGAAGGTGCTGGATGAAAACCAGACACATGGGTCAGCAACAGGGCTCAGCAACTGAGGGTGCTTGCCGCCAAGTCTGGTGACCTGACTTCTATCCCTGGAATAAAGGTAAAGATGAAAAGAGAAAACCAACTGCACAAAACCAACTGCATGGATTTGTTCACACACGCACACGCACATACACACACACACACACACACACACACACACGATGTATCTCAGAGATATATGTGCCAAATGAGAAGAGAATCTGAAATGCAATGGAGACTCTCAAGCGTGTTTCATTTCCTGTACTAGTGGCCTCCGGAGTGTCTACCCAAGAATGGATCCACCCAGATAGTAAGTATAAAGTTCTGCATCCTCATCGTGCCTGGGGAGCACAATTGGAAAGATGGGATCTGCTGATTGTTGGGTGCGGGCAGTGCATGCAAAGGTCAGAGCAATGAGAGTCAAAGTGAAGGACGATAACCGGACCCTGACACGTCTTCCAAACTGCCCCCGCCCTGCAACCTGTCATGACATCCCCACCAAGGAAGAACCTTCCACTCTGCCAAGTAATGACTCACACCCATCTCTCACACTTTGAAGTTTACAAATCAGTTTTCAAGGAGTTTATTTGCTTTGATAAAACTTAGAATGCCACTGGGTGGCAGACTGAAAAACCTCCCCTATGCTTTCTGCTTTTATTGGAGTGACGAGAGAAGTCAGGGAGAGCGCAGGGAGACCGGAGCTGATGACCTTGAGAGGAAAGGGACTGGAGAGCCACTGTCAAGGCCATTTACTCTCTCTCAGCTGCTGGCATCTGAAACTGGGCTCTCGGGGTCTCCCCCATAGAGAGAGCTGAGAAATACCATCAACGGACAGCATTTGCCAAGTTCAAGTCTACACTAGTCACATCGACTGAGGGCGTAACTCTGCCACCTGGTGGCAGTATGCACTGGCCCATGATGCTTGGTTTCCTACAAATGAACTTGTGTATCTGTTTACAGCTCAGGGACATTGTCTTCACAGAGATTTTCTCAAGGTCTAAAGGCTGAGAGAGGAGCTAGTCTAGTTGACTGAGACACAAACAAACAAGGAAAATGAAGCACATACTGCTTAAAAAACTGACAGGGAAAAAAAATTAAAAAAAAAATAATTAAAAAGACCAGGTGTGGTGGCGCATGCCTTTAATCCTAGCACTTGGGAGGCAGAGGCAGGCAGATCTTTGTGAGTTCAAGACCAGCCTGGTCTACAGAGTGAGTTCCAGGACAGCTGGGACTACAGGGAGACCCTGTCTCGAAAAGACCAAAAAAAAAGAACTGACAGGGGATTGGGGAGGTGGCTCAGTAAAAAGAGGTATGGTGGCAGGGGCATGCAATCTCAATACTTGAGAGACAAAGCCAGGAGGGTTCCTGGGACTCACCCTCCAGCCACCCTAGCCTGCCTGGTGAGCCTCAGGTCCCACTGAGAAACCCTGTTTCAAAAACCAAGTTAGGGGATGGAGAGATGGCTCATCAGTTAAGAGCCCTGCCTGCTCTCACAGAATACAGTGGTTTCAATCCCAGCGCCCACATGGCAGATAATCATCTGTAACTCCAGTTCCAGGGGATCTGATGCCCTCTTCTGACCTCCCTGGGTACTGCATGACACAGGTACACTTACATGCAGGCAATACAATCATACACATTAAACCAACCAATCAATCAATCTTAAAAAACACACACACACACACACACACACAACAAGTTAGGCAGATCCTGAGGATAACACCCATGGTTAACCTCTGGCTTCCACAGATGTGTGCACACACCCACACATTCATACATAAGCAATCTGTATCAATTATTTTAGTAATGTAAATTAAAGAGCTAAGGGAATACTTTATAGGAGAAAAGTAAAATGTTACCTACTGTAAGAAAATACCAAAAAGGGGACTTCATTAGAATGATAAATAGCTTAGCTTATTTAAAGTGTGTGTGTGTGTGCGCGCGCGTGCGCGTGATTCTTCAGGGATCATTCACTAGTTTTTGGTTGCTTTCTTGTTTTGTTTTGTTTTTTTCTTTAGACCAGGTTGGACTTGATCTCACAGAGATCCCCCTGCCTCTGCCTCCCAAGTGCTGGGATAAAAGGTATATGCCCCCATGCCTGGCTTGTTCACTTATTTAAACAAAGATTTATTATTTTTAATTTTAAAATTATTTATATTGTGTGTATGTGTGTACTGCTTGCCTGTATGTAAGTGCATCTGTGTCATGCAATGTTCACAGAGGACAGAAGAGGGTGTCCGATCCCCCAGAACTGGAGTTATAGACAGTTGTTAGCTGCCATGTGAGTGCTAGGATTCAAACCTGGGTCTTCTGCAAGAACAAGCCAGTGCTCTCTACCACTGAGCCATCTCTCCAGCCCATTTTATTTTTATTTTTTTATATGGCTTTTTTTTTTTTGCTTGTTTGTAAGTGCATCTGTATCATGCAATGCTCACAGAGGCCAAAAAGGGGCATTAGAGTCCCTGGAACTGGAGTTACAGATGGTTGTTAGCTGCCATGTGCTCTTAAATGCTGAGCTATCTTTCCAGATCCTTTTTTTTTTCTTCTTTGTCTTTTTGAGACAGGGTCTCCCTGTAGTTCCAGCTGTCCTGGAACTCACTATGTAGACGAGGCTGGCCTTGAACTCACAGAGATCCGCCTGCCTCTGCAGAGCCTCTCACTGGGACTTAAGGCTAGTGCCAAGTGGGCTATAGCCCCAAGGATCTGCCTGTCTGCCTCCCTAGAACTGGAATTACATGTCACAATGCCTGGCTTTTTTGTGTGGACTCTGAGGATCAAACTCAGGTCCTCGTGCTTGCAAGGCCAAGCACTTTAGTGGCTGAGCTATCTCTCTAGGCACCAAGGCTTTTTTTTTTTATTTTTTATTTATTTCCGTATGTGTATGAATGTACTGTCTGTATGCAAGTCTGTGCACTCGTGACGTGCAACACCGCGGAGGTCAGAAGAGGGTGTCGGTCTACCCTGGAACTGGAGTTCTCCTGGAATTGGAGTTTCAGATGGCTCTCGGCCGCCATGTGGGTGCTGGGGATCGAACCTGGGTCCTCTGCAAGAGCAGTCGGCGCTCTTAACCGCTAGGCCATCTCTCCAACCCGGCACCAAGGCTTTTTAAAAACACCTATCATTAGCCAGCAGTGGAATAACTGACAGAAAAAGCAGCAGTCTACATGGAAAGGGGCCAAGCCCAAGGTACAGGGAAGGCCGTCTGCCGAATCCAGCTCTGTGTCACATAGGCCTCCGGCATGCGTTATTCCATTCGGCCTCCATTGCCTGTGGACTCTGGCATTTTCTCCTCCTCTCTTCAGAGATCTTTTCGACAACACATTGTACATAACTGACATTTTACCCCAGGCCTTCTTACCGGGTCAATCCCAAATGGGTAGGGATTTCCAGAATAAACTCCTGGGATGGCTGGGTCCAGCTGTAAATATGGACTTTTCTCCATGATGTGAGCACTACACACACAAAGGGGAAACAAAAGCAATAAAATGACAATCAACCAGATGCAGAAAAAGCACTTTACTGCCATCAGCCATGTCCTTGGAAGCCAACCAGCTGCTGGTGCTCCAACTGAACCTGCTTGGGCGTTGACTAGCTTCCATGAGTCAAGTACTGCCCTGGGCACCGAGGCTTGTGCAGTTACTTACCCTCTGGACCACAAGGAGTTCATGACCCAAGTTTCCAAAGAGTCCTTGGCCTGAATGGAGTATAATATGGGAAACTAGGAACTAGGATTTCAGCAAGGAAGTGCTGACCAGAGCCAGGAACACACACTCGAAAGAAAGTCGTCACACGGCCCAGGCGCGAAGTCTCCCCAGGGACACGTGGGCCAGTCCTGAGGAGTGGATGGACTTTCCACACATAGACCTTGATCTCTGTGACACTTAGACCTTAAGACAAAAATGTCAAACTGGGCGTGGTAGCACATGCCTGTAATCCCAGCATCTGCGAGGCCAAGGCAGGAGGATCACCATGAGCTCAAGGCCAACCAGGGCTGCATATTGAGACCCTGTCTCAAAACAGAACAAAACAAACAACAACAACAACAACCAAACAAAATAGCAGTTCACTGAAAATCTTTATATCTAATGAGGTGGAATTTCTAAACCTCAAGGGATAGGCACATTAAGGTTGTGTGTGTGTGTGTGTGTGTGTGTGTGTGTGTGTGTGTGTTGCATGTGGTGTATATATGTGTGTTTCTGTGTGTGCCTGTGTGGAGAGGTCAGAGATCAATGTTGAGTGTCTTCCTCAGTCAGTCTCCACCTTATTTTGGGGGACAGCCTCTCAATAAACCTGGAGCTCATGAGTTCCACTAGACTGGCCAGCCAGCGAGCGTCACAAATAAGCTTGTCCCGTCGTCCCTCCCCTGCCACTGTTTCCATGCCCAGCTTCATTTTTTTATCAGTATTTTTGTGCTTTTTTTTCCTATATTTTATGTGTATAAATGCTTTGCCTGCACGTATGTGAGTGTACCTGTGTCATCCTAGTGGAGGGCAGAAGAGGGCATCAGATCCCATAGAACTGAAGTTAAAGACAGTTGTGGGGGCTGGAGAGATGGCCTAGCGGTTAAGCGACTGCTCTTGCAGAGGACTGGGGTTCGATTCCCAGCACCCACGTGGCGGCTGAGAACTGTCTTCAACTCCAGTTCTAGGGGAATCCGACGCCCTCTTCTGACCTCCGCAACATTGCACGACACAGGTGCACCTACCTACATGCAGACAGTACATTCATATACATACAAAAATAAATAAAATTAAAAAAAAATTTAAAGACAGTTGTGAGCCACCATGTAGGTGCTGGGAACCAAACCCCAGTCCTCTGCAAGAGCAGTCAGTGTCCTTAAAGTGTGAGCCATCTCTCCTGCCTCTATGCTCAGCTTTTTAAATAGACACTGGGGATCTGAATTCAGGTCTCCATGCATGTGCAGCAAGCACTTTACCCAGTGAGCAGTGTCCCCAGCCTTTAAGAGCCTCTACAGAAAGCCTAAGGAATAAGTATTCCAATAATGAACGGAAGAGTTACCATCTTCAAAAGTTGCACAGGAAAACAGTTCCTCCTTGCTGCAGCACTGTGCTGTGGTTTCATACCAGGGCTGGGGATGTCAGGCACACTGCTTGGGCCACCCAGGCATGAATGCAGACTCGTCACTGCTGGCCCTGGATTATTCTAGAAAAATCCTGGTCCTGATAGTGTACTGCTGAGGAAACAGCTGGCCTTTGTTAGCAGAGATATGTCTACATGCCAACAAATGGGACAACCAGTGACCCCGGAGGGGTGGGGGGAGCAGTTCTCCCCTGACACCCACAGCTAAGCCACAATGTGTCCAACTGAACATGAACAGCTTCATAACTTTGCAGATCACCAACTTCAGACCATATTACCTTGTCACTTGGACGGAGTAAGACAAAAACGAGAATCTAACACAGGCAGAAAAAAAAAAGAGACATTGTCTAACCCACACAAGAGTCCAAACAAATCTAGGGTCACTTCTTACAGCCTTTTTCTAGGATGCCCACTCTCCCTGGTGTACCGCCACTGGTCTGTATGCCCAACCCCAGTGACCACTGGCTCTTCGCTGGTAGACTCCTATCAAAGGATGCTGCAGTCAGGTGTCAGAGAAAGAGGACCCAGGGCCCAGGCTCTGCCCAGTGGCTAAACTCAGCTTGCTGTAGACCTTGTCTCTGATGCATAGAGGACTGGAATTTTCTTCTGCCTTGCTGAGAACAAGGCTCTCCTTTAATACTATCTATAACATTGGGCCATGTAGGGGCTGGAGAGATGGCCTAGTGGTTAAGAGCGCCAACCGCTCTTACAGAGGACCCGGGTTCGATCCCCAGCACCCACATGGCGGCTGAGAGCCATCTGAAACTCCAATTCCAGGAGAACTCCCGCTCCAGGGGAATCCGAGACCCTCTTCTGACTTCCGCGGCATTGCACAACATGGGTACACAGACCTGCATGCAGACAGTACATTGATACACATACAGAAATAAATAAAAAATTAAAAAAAAACCAAAAACAAAAAAAACATTGGGCCATGTAGCTGAGCGCCGGTCAGTCCAGGCTCCAGTGTCACCAGAGAGCCTTGAGTGGGGGAGGGGCCATTGGCAGGCCCCCAAGAGAACTGCACTCCGACTACAACTGCAGAGAAATGTGCCAGTAACTCTCACTCCAGGAGAAATGAAATTGCATGTTGGTAGTTTGGGGAAATCATGCAGATTTAATATATTTCAAAACTCCTCTCTATGCTTCTAAATTCTTCTAGATGATGCTCTGGTGCCTATTACAAAAAAAGTCCAGTGTGGTGGCGCACACCTTTAGTCGCAGTACTCAGGAGGCAGACACAGGCAAATTTCTGGGAGATCTAGGCCACCCTGCTTTACACAGCAAATTCCAGGCCCGTTGGAGCAACAGGAAAACCCTGTTTCAAAAACAAAAGAAAAGAAAAAAAGAGCCACAAATACTGCTGTCTAGCTTTAATTTGATCCTTCCTTTTCCCTTGTTTAGTTTAACATTTCCATCCTCTACCAGAGGAACATTGAGTGAGCCTTCCAGAGAAGCTAGGGGACCCGGCAGAAGCTCTACCACTCACAATAAACCTGCCACCATCTGGCTGGGGACAGACCTCCATGGTGGCTCGCCAGCTTGTGCGAAGCCCTGAACTGCCCCCCACCCTGAAGAACAGAACATCCACCATCCTGTCCAAGAGCCTACCTAAGCCTTCCATCTACATAGGCGAATGAAATGCCCTGGAGAATGCTCCCTGGATCAAATCTTTTTAACTAAAAAAATACTCAGACGAGATTATTTATTTTCCTCTTCCAGTTTGTGTACTATAAATAAAACCCTTGAGTTTCCTCAAATAGAAATGTCACAGCCGAGGTGTGGTGGCCCAGGCCTTTAATCTCAGCTGAGGCAGGGGGATCTCCATGAATTTAAGGCCAACCTGGTCTATGTAGTAAGACCTGCGAAAGAAGAAAGAAAGAAAGAAAGAAAGAAAGAAAGAAAGAAAGAAAGAAAGAAAGAAAGAAAGAAAGAAAGAAAGAAAGAAAGAAAGAAAGAAAGAAAAGAAGAAAGGGGGGGAGGGAGGGAGGGGGGAGGGAGGGAAAGATGGCTCAGCTGGGATTTAAACGACCCTGTGATCTCATTCAGGGTCCACAGCAACCCTTTGAAAATAACAGCCTCAGGGCTGGAGAGATGGCCTAGCGGTTAAGAGCGCCGACTGCTCTTACAGAGGACCCGGGTTCGATCCCCAGCACCCACATGGTGGCCGAAAACCATCTGAAACTCCAATTCCAGGAGAACTCCAGTTCCAGGGGAATCCGAGACCCTCTTCTGACCTCCGCGGCATTGCACGACACGGGTGCACAAACCTGCATGCAGACAGTACATTCATACATTTAAAAAAAATGAAAAAAAAAAAAAAGAAAGAAAATAACAGTCTCTGGGGCAGGAGATGGTGGTTAGGAGCATTTGCTGTTCTTATAGAAGACCCAGGATCGAATCCCAGCACCCACTTGGCAGCTAACAACTGTTCATAACTCCAGTTCCAGGGGATCTGAAGCCCACTTCTGTCCTCTCAGGCATTGCATGACACAGGTGTACTTACATACATGCAAGCAATTCACACATACACAAAAATAAAAATTAATAATAAATAAGTTTAAAAAGAAAGGGGGGAAAAAAAAAAAAGAAATGTCAGGGGTCTGAGAGCACTGGCTGCCCTCACAGAGGACCTGCATTGGTTCCCATCACTGACATGGCAGCTAACAACTGTCTGTAACTCCAGTTCCATGGAATCTAACAGCTTCTTCTGGCCTCCATGGGCACTCATACACTTATCATCATACGGTACACTTAAATACACACAGGCAAAACACTCATACACATAAAATAAAAATAAATAAATCAAGCCAGGTGTGATGGTGCACACCTTTAATCCCAGAACTCAGGAGGCAGAGAGATAGGCAGATCTCTATGAGTTCAAGGCCAGCCTGGATACATAGTGATGTCCCATCTCAAAACAACAGAAAGCAAACAAAACAAAACAAAAAATTTTTTTAAGAACTGTCACAGTCCTGGAGCCCCTGGGAAGCAGTCTGCAAAGGCTCTTTCTGTCTCCCTCTCCCTTCGTTTTCAGTCTTCTCTGGTCATTGTTTAACTGGAATTTATAGCTCAAGACTTCAAAGTCTTCCACTGACCTCAAGGAACTGGGCAGAAGGCTCACAGGAAACATAAGCTAGAATCTGTGGGTTTGTAAATTAGCCTGAAGCAGCTGCTGGTGTCTCAGGCACGTGACACGTGCAATGAGATCCCTGACACAAGCGAACGAACGTTTTCATCTCCCCTATCCCCTGCCCCCAGAGCCCTCCTGTCTCTTCCTAATTCTTCACACTGACTTCTCTCTTAAACTGTAAAATCTTTCTCCCTCCCCTTAAAAGT
This sequence comes from Rhizomys pruinosus, assembly GCA_009823505.1. Lineage (NCBI taxonomy): Eukaryota > Metazoa > Chordata > Mammalia > Rodentia > Spalacidae > Rhizomys > Rhizomys pruinosus. Next base: position 511,799 of record VZQC01004216.1, read on the forward strand.
CCACATCCCTGAAGAGTTGAGTTTCCAGTCTGATGACCTCACATCTGATTGGCTGCTGAAAGAGTTGTGGAAAGTACGTGGGAGGTGTGGACTGTGGAGTTAGAAAGCTTCCAGGTCCTTCTTTCCTGTAGCCCCCAGACCATCCAACTGGCTGCTCCCAGCCTGCACTCACCCTCCCGACTCTGTCAACTTCAAGGGAAATCCAGGAAGCTGGCAAACTGCAAACTCACCACCTCTCTGCACTGAACTCCAGCTCCTCTGGACAGCCAGAGGACACCCCAGTATAGTTTGTGGGGTCTGGAATCCTGAAAGCTGGGGACCTGTGCAGTTCAATGCCTGCATCGGCCTTTGTAAAGGAAAGCTTCACTTCTAAATGCCTCAATGGTGATTTAATTCTCCATCTAGCTCCACACCAGAGCAAAATATATTGTAAACATCACTTCTTCTCCACAAAGCCTTGCTTCTATTGCCTCTCCTGAGATGCTCCGTTGATACCTACTTTGCATTTTTTCTTACAACAGTGTCTGGTACATGGTATACCCTTCACTATGTGTGTGTGTGTGTGTGTGTGTGTGTGTTTTGTTTTGTTGTCTTTTTATTGAGAAGGGTCTCCCTGTAGCCCCAGCTGGCCTTGAACTCTCAGAGGCATGCCTCTCGAGTGCTGGGGTTAAAGGCATGTACTACCACACCCAGCTCCATGATATATATTTGAGATGAAATCTTTTTTTTCATTTCTATGTTATGTATATGAGTATTATGCCTAACTGTAAGTGAAACCATGTCATACAATGCCCAAGGAGGACAGAAGACAGCACTGGATACCCTGGAGCTGACGGATGGTTGTTAGCTACCATCTGGGTGCTGGGAATTCAACCCAGGTCCTCTGCAAGAGCATCCAGTACTCTTAACCACTGAGCCATCCCTCCAGCCCTGAGATGAAATCTTACAAGCTATGTCCACACATCACAATGACCAGTGCAGCTGGCCGTGGTGGTGCACACCTTTAATCTTAGCACCTGGGAGGCAGAGGCAGGTGGATCTCTGTGAGTTTAAGGCCAGCCTGGTCTACACAGTGAGTTCCAGGACAGCTGGGGCTACAGGGAGACCCTGTCTCAAAAAGAGCAAAAGAAAAAAACAAGACCAGCGCAGTGGCTAAAGAATTGGAATAGGTCTTCTAACACAAAAGATGAAACTGAATTCTTAGATGAATGTGCAGTTGCACTGTGAGCAGACCCCACTGGTAGATCCTCCCAGCTGTGCTGGATAGAAACAGTCACAGAGGCCACTGGATGACCAGCAAGCATGCCATGGCAGGCTGTGAACTCACTTCCATGTGCCATTTCTGAACATGGGCTGGACGCTCCAAGAAGAGCCGAAGATGTTGAGAGATTTGGAGAAGCAGTCATTGTAGATCAAGCCGGTGTAGATGGAGAAGACGCCCATGAGCAGGATCAAGTAGCGCCCATTGAAGAAAGTGTTCCAGATCTACCCCCAGGAAGACAGAACGGACAAGCATCAGTCAAGTCTGAAGAGACACAGGGAGAATTACAGGGCAGGTCCCCAGCATCAGTAATGTGGAAGGGATAGTATGTATGACTGAGGCAGATGTCACATTCCAAGATGAGGCACCACCCACCATGGTATTCCTGAGCTTATACAGTGAACTGGGAAAGTCCCAGCCTGGTATTCCTTACTATGCAAACAAAACCAGATGAGCCTAATGTTCTTTCTTTCAGCCCTGGTTAGAGAACAGATGCTGTATAAGCTGTCATCCGCTACGGAAGGGACTGGAAATCGGCAGGCTGTGGTCTCGGGTGCCTCCAGGAGATGATCTCTAGCTGGCCTGTGATGCCAGCTCCTTCACTGCAGGCCAGATCTGTATCCATTTGGGGCTGTGTTATTATAGAGTTGAGTCTCTGACCACATCTATTTAGAGGAGGAAAGTTTCCTGGAATGTTGGATGTGTGCACCATTCATTCCAAGGACTACTGAAGTGTAACGTTGCAGGTTTAAGTGTTTCCCGTAGAAAATGACATCTGTTAAGCTTGTCACGGAAAACTGTATTGGTCACAGGTTGATTCTGCCCACTGACCTTGCTTATGATTAACTCACAATGATATCAGAGGACCAGCTGGAGCCAATTTAGCCTGTGCCCAAAGACTGCAGCCATTTTTACCATTTGGAACATAGCTACAGGCAGGTTTCCACTCTGTCAAATACGTTACCATGAACATACGCGATTAACTGAGTTAGTTAGCATCGAAGCTCTAACCAGCACAGTCCTGAGCAGCATCAACCTTCACAACACCATATGCACCAAAGGCAGAGAGACTCCAAATATAGTGTGGGGACTTCCTAGCAACAAATGTTCCTGCCTGATAGTTTGAGTTTTGTTTTTTTGTTTGTTCGTTTGTTTTTAGGAAGCTACAACAAATAATGTGTCCTCTTTGATGAGAATTTTTGAAAATTTAAGCATCCACTGTGATTTTTCTCTACATGGTTAGACTATAGTGTTTTCTTTTTCTTTTTTTTTTTTTTTAAATTTTTTTTATTAATTTTTATTTATTTCTGTATGTGCATGAATGTACTGTCTGCATGCAAGTCTGTGCACCCGTGTCGTGCAATGCCGCGGAGGTCAGAAGAGGGTCTCGGATTCCCCTGGAACTGGAGTTCTCCTGGAATTGGAGTTTCAGACGGTTCTAGGCCGCCATGTGGGCGCTGGGGATCGAACTCGGGTCCTCTG
>VZQC01004216.1:515334-544744 GCA_009823505.1 Rhizomys pruinosus
TTTATTTTATTTTTTTTTTTTTTTTTTGTCTTTTTCCAGACAGAGTCTCTTTGCAGCCCCAGCTGTCCTGGAACTCTCTATGTAGAACTAGGCTGGACTTGAATTCACAAAAATCTGCCTGCCTCTGCCTCCCCAGTGCTGGGATTAAAGGTGTACACCACAATGCTCAGCTAGACTCTTTTTTAAACTTTGCATCTTTCTCTTATTTTTTTTATAAAAGTATTATTTCGATGCTTGTACTCACAAATTATCACTTATTGTTAAAAAAATGAAAACAAAACAAAACAAAAAACCAGAAAGATGCAGGAAAGTTACAGCAGAATGCATGATCTGGGATGGGGTGGGGTGGGGTGGGGGGAAGGGAAAGGGATATATGCCTGAACTGATTTGGAAAATGATGTATGAAATGCACAAAGCATCAATAAAAAATGAAAATTGAAAAAAAAGTATTATTTCTGTGGTGACAATCACATACACATTTCTTTAAGTTTCACTTTTACTTTTATTTTTTGTGTATGTCTGAGTGTATCCCATATATGTGTGGGTGCCCAAGGAGATCAAACAAGAACATCAGATCCCCTGGAATTGGAGTTAGAAGAGGTTGTGTGCTGGGAACCTAACTCAGGGCCTCTGCAAGAGCAGTGCATGGTGTTAACCACTGAGCCATCTCTCCAACCTCATACATGCATACACTTTAGCATTCTCCCTCCAGGAACCTTTGCTGGCCACCCACCTCATTGGTGCTCTTCTGAGCCAGCAAGTGCCTCTCGTTTAGGACCATCCACAGGGCTGCCATTAACATCACCATCCCGTGACCACAGTCTCCAAACATCACAGCAAACAGGAAGGGGAAGGTGATGATGGTGTACGGAGCTGTGAGGGTGACATTCACATCAGCTGAAACTCCCCAACATGTTCCCACCCTAACCAAGATCTCTCTGGAGCTGTGCCTCCATCTGCCAGCCAGTTTCCACATGTCTCCCTCTCTCCCCCGCCCTCTCCACACAGCCCTGGCTTGGTTCCATATACATGAGCTCATTTTTTTTTTATGTGTATGAATGTACTGTCTGCATGTAGGTTTGTGCACCCATGTGGTGCAATACTGTGGAGGTCAGAAGAGGGTGTTGCATTCCCCTGGAACTGGAGTTAAAGATGGTTCTTAGCCACCATGTGGGTGCTGGGGATCGAACCCGGATCCTCTGCCAGAGCAGACGGTGCTCTTAACCACTGAGCCATCTCTCCAGCCCCATGAGCTCATTTTTGAACACAGATTCTTCTTTACTGGTACATACACACACACACAGAGTCTTACACGGGTCCAAGGTCACAAAGTTACATGGGATTTGTTCTGGTTGGTTTTGACTGCTAGGATGGATTGGTGACATACCTCTAGGTGTTTCTGTGGTGGCATTTCCAGAGAGAATGGGATCCCGAGGGCTCTGACCTAACTAATGGATTAATCCTTAGATAGAGTCATAACAGGATGGCACTGGGAGGTGGTAAAGGTGGGAGATGGGGTCTCACTTATGGAAGAAGCAGCTCACTGGTTGGGACTCCACCTTGCCCTGACTCCTTCCTGTACTCCCTGCTCTTCGGTTCCCTCTCTTTCTCCCCATCACATCCCCACTACCATGATGCTCTGCACAAGCACAGCACACAGGGCCAATGGACCTTGGGCTGAACCCTCCAAAACCATGAGCCAAAATAATCCCTTCCTCCCTGTGTGGGTGAAAGGAGAAATGAGCCCATCTGTAGTGTCTCCAGCCCTGACACAGCACCAGTAGTCACTCCCAGGTACCCTGACCCTCTGCACTATGGGTCACAGGTTAGAGAAGGCTGAGGCTGAAGAACATCACATGTCTTGTGTGGCTAGAGATCATCTGGTCTACCTGTCTATTTTACTAAGTAGGCTACCAAGGTCCCACAGTACAGGAAACTAAGGGTCTAATTTCCTAACCCCAAATCCTGTGTGATCTTGTCTTGATAACACAACCACCTCAGGACTGTAAAAATGACAAAGGATCCTGTCTGACTTGAAGAAGGAAACAAAAACTCAAGTTGGCTGTCCAATGAAGAGAGGTGAGGTCAGGTGCAGGTGTGGTGGCACACCTGCAAGCCCAGTGCTCAGAAGATGGAAACAGGAGGATCCTGAGTTCAAGGCCAGCCTGGGACCTTGGCTCTCAATACCTAAGGATGAGAGCTGAAGACAAAGAACAAGTCTTTCCTGAGTCATACTTGTGGAAGACAATGCCGAGCATCGAGAAACCAAATAAGCTTAGGAGAACGTCACAGTTTAATTGATTCGCCTCCTGGGTCTCCAGAGGCACACCTCACTACTTTTCAATTTCAAGCTCCCCCGTTGTGCAATCAATGTGCGTCAGATCCTTACCCGGGTTTATCTCTCGGTAACTGCCCACCCCGTACGCATCGACGATGTTCTGGAAGCCAGCTGTGAACTTATTGGTCCTGTTAAAGGTAGGAGGGTCGGATTTAGTTTCCACTTCGGTCAAGATGGGGACCATAGATGAGCCACTGAGTTCCTGCAGAAAGAACATGTGACACATGTGCAAGGATGAGTGCTGGCGACTTAGACATGAACTTGGCACATTGTTCGCCTCTCATGGCTGGACCTGGGAACAGTGAATGTGCTCCAATACTTGATTCTTTTTGTAGGTGAACAAGCCAGAAGGCACAGAACCTTCCAGTTCTTTGCCTCTTATAAATGCAGCATACACACACACACACACACACACACACACACACATATGCACACAAAAGCACAGATCTGCATGCACATACACACATTCCCTAGATCTAGGCTCTAGGCTTAGCTCTTGCAAACACACACACACACACACACACACACACACACACACACACACCTGCGCACACATGCTCATGAGCAAGGCCTTGGCTCTAGGCTCTCTACACTTCCCTCCCCCTCCCTTCAGGAGCTCAGCCACTTTGCTAATTCATCCCTATCCTTTAATTACCACCAACCCTCCCCATCTCATTCTTTTCTAACTGCCTGGTTAGGTTTTCATGACACAGTAGCTCTAGAAAATCTAGGAGCCTGAAACTGAATCACCAACTTCCCCAACCCAGGTCCACTGCCCCTTGGTCCTTCTCCTGACTCGGCAGCCAGACCACCATTCTAGCAGACTATTTCTCCCTCCTGAATCCCTGGGCTGCCACCTTGGCCAGGCCTCACCATCCCCTTCGGCCTAGCTCCCTTCCACCACCACCACCCCCCAGTCTGCCTTGTCACATCCTGAATAAAACAAACCAGAGACATTAGTCATCAAAGGCTCCCTACTATAGAGTGAAATCTAAACACCCCAGTACAGTCTTGCACTCAAGGTTTCTTTACAAAGCTGACTTAAACCTCCTTTGGCATCTTTACAACCCGCCCCTCACGGAGATGGGCCAAGTCCACGCAAGCCACTTCTCCATTCACCCGAGTCTTGCCAGTTCTTTCAAACTCTGCACCCCACCACTCCAAACCCCCGAGTGGTACCCTCAGCGGGACTTAGCACCAGTTGAAGGAGTGCTCATATTGCTCGTCCTCAGTCTTCCTGACAATGCCACAAGGTAGACCTCAAGACAAATCTCATTTTAGCAAGGTTAACTAACTGCTCCCAGGTCACAATGCAGGGAGGAGGCGGGAAGGTTTCTCAACTGTATTGTTAAGAAAGAATGCTTACACCTCTTGAACAACAGGCCTGTACCTTCCTCTTTCTTCCTGAGCACACCCTATGGCAGCTGACATGGAGCCTGGCATATGCCACAACGGATTATTGTTGACAATGCTGGTACCCACCACCAGGTCTCTCTACACTTCCGCCTCCCACCCACACAGCGTCTTCCACTCTTGTCTGGGAAAAAGCACCTTTGCTGTTCTGGAGGACAGAAGAAACTACCCTAAGAAGCCTTGTGGAAACTCTGGCTCATTACAATACAGGATGACTCTAGGTTGAGTCAGAGTCTCCTGTACCCCAGGTTGGTGGTCTTGAAACAGCTATGTATCAAGGATGACCTTGAATTTGTGATCCTCCTGCTTCTACCTCCTGAGTGCTGGGGATATAGATGTGTCACCGTATCCAGTTTACTCTGTTTTTAATTCTAACCCCAGCGTATGGATCACCTCCCTGACAGTCCAGCTGTTCCTATTCTACAGCAAAGCACGCCTAAGCTGCAGACTGGACCATGTTACTCCAGCACGAAATAAACTTCTGTCCCTGAGCAAGCCAGCAAGATGGCTCAGTGGGTAAGGGCACTACATGGTGGAAGGAGATAATCAATTCCAACAAGTTGACCTCTGGCCTCCACCCACATGCTATAGTATATGTGTACATATACACGTACCCACACAAATAATTAAGAACGTCATGCAAACACTTTTTAAAGAATGGCACACCTTACAATGCTATTGTAAGTTCCCTTTGGATCTTTCCTAGGGCCACCCACACACACACATCCCATCCCTTCCCACACATGCTCATTGAGGGACCATGGAGTGCTCAACTCCTCCATAAAGACACGACACGGGTGCACTTACATACATGTAGGCAAAACACTCATATATATAAAATATAAATAACATTTTTTTAAATTTTATTTATTTCTGTATGTGTAGGAATGTACTGTCTGCATGCAGGTTTGTGCACCCGTGTCGTGCAATGCCACGGAGGTCAGAAGAGGGTGTCAGACTCCCCTGGAACTGGAGTTCTCCTGGAATTGAAGTTTCAGACGGCTCTTGGCCGCCATGTGGGTGCTGGGGATCGAACCCGGGTCCTCTGTAAGAGTGGTCGGCGCTCTTAACCGCTAGGCCATCTCTCCAGCCCTAAATAACATTTTTTAATTAATAAAAAGCACCCCTGCCCTGTCATGTCTAGGGAAAACACCTATTTATAAACGCGCACCTGCGCAGTGTGGGAATCTGATGTGTTGCTGTAAACACCCCGCCCACTGAAGCCCTGCCTTCCAACTCTGCCCCAAGCTGCTGCTGCTCTCTGGGCCTCAGTTTCATCAGAGAGAAGACAGACAGCTCCCCCTCCTTGGCCATTTCTACCACAAGCCCTTTATCTTCAGACTCAGCCCGAAAGCTTTGCCCACCACCCACCCTCCCCACCTTACCCACTAGTCTTCCCTGTCCACTCGGGGAAGTCTGCTCCAACCGCCACCTGAATTCCCTCCACTCACTACATTGCACCACAGACCCAGCAGGGAAGGCTTCCCACCTACCCACCCAACTAGCTCCCATCCATCAGACCAGATGCACTCCACCAGCCTTCAACCCAATGGGGTTCATCATGCTGACACCCTATGAAATGATCCAAGCAAGCTTATCACACCCTTCAGCAGGAACCAATCACCCCACTGCATTCTCACCACACTTCCTGCACCCCCAGGCCCTGTGCAGAGGAGCCAAGCACAAGACCCTTGTGGCTCTGCACAGGCAGCCTCCTGCCCTGGTCTGGAGTGTGTCGTTGCCAGCCTCAGCTGTCCAACGTCGTGGACAAAAAAGGGCATCGCGCACTTTTTTGGACTGGGTTCTCTCCATCAGTGGACTCAACAGGTGATTGGAGCCAGCCCCCCCCAATGCTGCCCTCACTCTCCTCTCCAATTCCCCCCCACACTCATGACTGCCTGAGATCACATCCTTGGAGGATGCGCGCTGCCCATCTCCCTTCCTGAAAAGCCTATTGGGGCAGGTGACCATAAATCCATTTCTAGTGCCCAGGGAATGTTTAGAAGATGAACGCAGAAAGTATTAAGAACTAAGTACTACCACGGTTCTCAGTGCCGTGGCTGGCAGATTGTGGACCATCTGTTCCTTTGAGCTCTTGATACATGGGTGTGGTTGTTTTCATCTCTCTAGCTAGGCTGCACCTCTATAAGATGACAGTCATATTATGAAGCCTATCATTACAAGTAGCTGAGTGACTGGCATATTAGTACTCAGCAAATACTCACAAAGAAATGGTGAATATTTCTCAAATGCTGGGGTGGGGGACAGGTGAGGGAAGTTTCTTTTATGTATCCTAGCATTGGGTTGAGAGCTGAAGGCACATGGAGATGGAGAGATGGCTCAGTGGTTAGGAGTGCTTACTGCTTTCCTGGAGAACCTGAGTTTGACTCCCAGCACCTGTGTGGCTCAAAAGTGCCTGTAACTTCTGATCTAGGAGATCCAGTGCCCTCTTCTGGCCTCTAAAGTCACCTGTTCTCACACGCACTCTCTCTCTCTCTCACACACACACACTCACACACACACAATTAAGATAAGTCTTTTTTTCTTAAGGTGCAGGAGCCTGGAGACCAAGCTCAGTTGATAGCGCGCTTGTGTTCGCCAAGCCCTGGGTTTAATCCCCACCATCACATCAACCAGAGGTGGTACCACGTGCCTGTTAGCCCAGCACTCAGAAAAGACAGACAAGAGGATCAGAACTCAAAGGTCATCCTTGACTATATTGTGAGTTGGAGGCCCAGCCTGAGCTACACGAGACCCTGTCTCAAGAAAAAAAAAAAAAGGCAAAACCCCAAAATAAAACAAACAAACAACAACAAAACAACAAAAACAGACTGGAGATATGGCTTAGGAGGCAAGAGCCCTAAATGTTTTTTTTTTTTTTTTTTTTTTTTTTGTTATTTTTGAGACAGGGTCTCCCCTTTAGCCCAACATGGCCTGGAGCTCACTCTGTAGAACGCAGGCTGCCTTTGAACTCCCAGAGATCCGTCCTGCCTCTGCTTGGCCTCCCAGTGCTTGGGATCAAAGTACAGAGCCCACCTGCGCCCTGCTAACTTTTTTTAATTAATTAATTAATTACATTTTTTTAATTTTTTTTTGATGTCTTGGCCCTTATCGACATACAGGGTCTCCACCGAAGCTACGCCCCCAGCTGCCAGAGATAACTCACTCTGTAGTACCAGGCTGGCCTTGAACTCACAAAGATCCGCCTGCCCTCTGCCCTCCCAAGTAGCTCACCGATATAAAAGGCGTAGGCCACCACGCCCGCCCATAGAGCCTACCAAACATGTTCTTGCAAAAGGACCTGGTTCAGTTCTCAGAACCAAATTGACAACCACAAACTGTTTAACACTGCAGTCCCAGTGAAATCTGCTGCCTCTCGGCTCTGACGTCGGTCTTCTGGCCCTCCTCAGGCATCTCAATTCACCATCTGGCAATTCGTACGACACAGCAAAACACTCCATACATATAAAATAAAAAAACAGAAAATAAAATAAACACAAACGAATTGATGGTACAAAGTAAGGACGACGTCCTAATCGCAATCACTGTGAGCGGTTCATCTGGCTCACAACAACCCAAGGACGGGCTGAGAAGGTGCTGGCTGGACCTTTGCTGCCCTTGCCCCCCTCCCCGGGTCCACCTCCACTCACCATGCCTTGCTCCAATGCCCTCTTGATGCGCCCAGCATCTGCCACCGGGAACCATATCTCAGCGATGACGCACTGCTGGGTGACGTCAATGTTACACATGTTCAGGATGTGGTAGACAGCCTTCATCTTCTGCACTTTGATGATCCAAGACTGCCAGTTGGCAGCTGCTTCCTGCAGGAGAGCCGCTGGCGGTGAGACTCAGTTTGGGTGATGAACCTGGGGGGAGGAGAGGAAGGGAGCATTCATGGAGGCATCTGACATGACGGCAGGAATGGAAGCTTCGTCATCGTGGCTTCCCCTGCCCTGAGCTTCCCCTGCTCTGGAAGATGTTCACCAGACTTTACCACTCATGGCCAACCTAGTGGTAGCTCTCCTAGAAGTTAGAACCTTTAGGCAGAGATTGTGTTTTCCTTGTCTTCTAAGTTCTTCCAAGTGTTATTGCTATGCGTTGATGTGTCATGTTATGTCCTCTACCCGCTAGCTCCCGCCATCAAAAAAGATTGTGGTTAAAGTTCTCTAAACCCTGGGTACTGGCGCTTGGATTGTGACCTTATTTGGAAATAGGGCCCATGCAGATGTTATTAAGTCAAGGTGCGGCCATACTCGATTATGTGACCCTAAATCCAATAGGATATGGGTTGTCATTAGAAGTAGTGAGATCAAAAGCCGGGTCATGTGACCACACGCCGTTTAACCAACACTTATGTGTATGTCAGAGGCTGGCACGATCTTGTGGTAGTTTCAAGGGCCCAGTACTGGTCTACAGATGAGTCCAAAGAGCTGGTGTTACAGGGAGAACCTGTGCTCGAAAAGAAAAAAAAAAAAAAAAAAAAGAAAGAAAGAAAGAAATAGTGAGATCAAAGCACGCAGAATACTGTGACAGCAGTGACAGGAGTGATGCAGCCACTAGCCAAGGGTACCAAGTCACCAGAGGCCACCACATACTGGGTCAGACAGGATGCTCCTTCAGCATCCTTGGTGGGAGTACAGACCTGATGACATCTTGAGTTTGGACCTATGGCCTCCAGAATTGTGTAAGATCAACGTCTGAAGCCAGATGTGGTGACACACACCTTTAATACCAGCACTTGGAAGACAGAGGCAGGCAAATAGATCTCAGTGATATCAAGGCCAGCCAGGTCTACATAGGCCAGTTGGGGCTACAGGGAGACTCTGTCTCAAAACAACAAAAAGAATCAATGTCTGTCCTTCACAGCTACCCAGTTGTGGTCATTTGTTAGAGCAGCTCCAAGACTAGTTAAAACATGGATCAAAATGTTCTCCATAATAACCCCTGTAATAAATGACAAGGGAAGTCGCCGGGCATGGTGGCACACGCCTTTAATCCTAGCACTCAGGAGGTAGGGGCAGGCGGATCTTTGTGAGTTCAAGGCCAGCCTGGTCTACAGAGCAAGCTCCAGGCCAGCTGGGACTAAAGGGAGACCCCGTCTCAAAAATACCAAAAAAAAAAAAAAATAATAATGACAAGGGAAGTCATGAGTGGGTGATTTGGCCCTCATAAAATTAATCTAATGAATTAGAGGTTATGCTTTTATGATAGAATATGGTGATCTTTTCCAGTAACCTTTACATATGACTAAAGCAGTATACTATAAAAGACACGTCATAGTGTAAGACCCATGATAACCACAGGCCTCCACATATGGTTGAAGAATCACTTAAGGATATAATTTAAACCAGATATGTTGGTGAACACCTTTAATCCCACCACAGTGAACGCAGACCCAGGTGGGATTGGTCTATATAACAAGTTCTAGGCCACTCAAGGCTACATAGTAAGACCCTGTCTCAAAAAAACCAAAATGAGGGGCTGGAGAGATGGCTCAGTGGTTTAAGAGCACCAACTGCTCTTGCAGAGGACCCGGGTTCAATTCCCAGCACCCATATGGTGGCTAAGAACCATCTTTAACTCTAGCTCCAGGGGAATCTGACGACCAACCTCTTCTGACCTCCACAGCATTGCACGACACAGGTGCACCTACCTACATGCAGACAGTACATTCATACACACAAAAAAATTTTAAATAAAAAAAAAACCAAAATGAACAACAAAAAAATGGTGTAACACAACCTGGCCTGAGGGTTATCCAGAGACAAGGCCACCCTGAACAGATGAAATTTTCACAGACTTTAGAACAAAGTTCATCATAATAAGAACATGTCACAGCAAGGCGGCTCCGTGGGTAAAGATACTTCCACCAAGCCTGCTGAGCTGAGTTCAATCTCAGCTACTCACATAGTAGAAAGAGAGAACCAGCTTCTGCAAGGTGTCCTGACCTCTACATGCGTAGAGACAAGCACATGTCTGTGAGATGGAGGCCAGCCTGGTCTACATAGTGAAAGCAAGTCTGGGCCAGCTGGAGCTACAGGGAGACCATATCTCAAAAAGATCAAAAAGAAATTTTTTTTTAAAGAAGGAAGGAAGGGATGGAGGGAGGTAGAGATAGAGAGAAGGAAAGAGGGAGGGAAGGAAGGAGGGAGGGAGAGAGGAAGATCTGCTGACAGGCCAGGGCTGAGTACTAGTATACAGAAAGTCTGAGGGCCGGGTGTGGTGGCACACACCTTTAATACCAGCACTCAGGAGGCAGAGGCAGGTGGATGGCTGTGAGTTCAAGACCAGCCTGGTCTACATAGTGAGCTCCAGGCCAGCTGGGTACTAAAGGGAGATTCTGCCTCGAAAAGACCAAAAAAAAAGACAGGTAGACAGACAGACAGACAGATGAAGGAAGGAAGGAAGGAAGGAAGGAAGGAAGGAAGGAAGGAAGGAAGGAAGGAAGGAAGGAAGGAAGGAAGGAAGGAAGGAAGAACTCTGAGGAGACTTTAGGAGACACCCTTCAGGTCACTTGGTCTCATGACCACACCTGGCTCCTGCCACCTGCCTGCTCCACAATCTATCTCATGAGATCACTGCCTGAAGGAGTTGCCAGACACCAGGTGAGGTCTCAGACTCATCTTTGGTCACTACTGGACAGAAGGAAAGAAATGGCCTGGAGAAGCTGGTCGACCAGAATATGCCACACCCCTGAACACAGCTCCCGAGTCACACTGCACACAGCACAGGCAGCAGCATGTCTTCCTGTTCTCATCTTCCTGACATGTATCATAGAATGTTTGGGAAAGGGGCTGGAGAGATGGCCTAGCGGTTAAGAGCCCAGAGGACCCGGGTTCGATCCCCAGCACCCACATGGCAGCTGAGAACCATCTTTAACTCCAGTTCCAGGGGAATCCGACGCCCTCTTTTGACCTCCGCGGCATTGCATGACACGGATGCACAAACCTACAGGCAGATAGTACATTCATACGCATAAAAATAAATAAAATTTTAAAAATATTTTTTTTAATTATTAAAAAAAAAAGAATGTTTGGGAAAAGGACTTTAAGGAGAAATGCTTGAGGGAAACATCTGTCATGACAGTGGCCAAAAAGGGATCGATAGCGAAGACTGAAGGAATTAAACCAACCTTCTGGGAAAGTGGAAGTGTCTGCCAGAGCTTTTTAAAACACACACATGCCAGATGTGATGGCACACGCTTTGACTCCAGCACTTGGGAGGCTGAAGTGGGAGGATTTAAGGCCACCTTGGCTACTCAGCAAGTATCAGGCCAAGCAGGCATAGGAAGACCCTCAATCAATCAATCAATCGATCAATCGACCAACCAATCAACCCAATTTCTAAACCCTAACACTTAGGATCTAGAATTGTCCTGGCCTACTAAAGCAGCTATGAGAATGTAAACTTAATAAAAATTAAATGGGGGGAGGGGCTCGGTACAGTGCTGGCTTTGCAGCTGGAGCTCAAGCTCGAGCCCCAGGCGCGGTGCTACATGCTTATGATTTAGAGGGGCCGGAGAGATGGCTCAGCGGTTAAGAGCACTGACTGCTCTAGCACAGGACCTGGATTTGATTCCCAGCACCCGGATAGCAGCTAAGAACTGTCTTTATCTCACTCAGGAGGCAGAGGCAGGCGGATCTCTGTGAGTTCAAGGCCAGTCTGGTCTACAGAGTGAGTTCCAGGCCAGCTGGGGCTATAGGGAGACCCTGTCTCAAAAAATTAAATTAAGGGCTGGAGAGATGGCCTAGCAGTTAAGAACGCCAACCGCTCTTACAGAGGACCCGGGTTCGATCCCCAGCACCCACATGGCGGCCGAGAACCGTCTGAAACTCCAATTCCAGGAGAACTCCAGTTCCAGGGGAATCTGACACCCTCTTCTGGCCTCTACGGCATTGCACAACACGGGTGCACAAACCTACATGAAGACAGCAAATTCATACACAGAAATAAATAAATAAATAAAATTTAAAAAATTTAAAAAAAAATTAAATTAAAATAATCTCAGTTAGAGTCAAGGCTCACAGGCCAGCCAACCTAGCCTAACTAGTAGCTCCAAGGGAAGCAGAGACCCTCTCCCAAAGAAGGTGAATAGCATTCCTGAGGATAACATCTAAAGTTGTCCTCTGGCCTCCACACCTGCACACACACACACACACACACACACACACACACACACCACACATTAAATAATAACCCATATTCAGTCCCTGGATGTGTCATTGGCTATATTTCAAGAGCTCAGCAGCCACCCATGTCAGTGCTGAGAGATGAAAGCGCTTACCAAGGAAATGAATAGGAGATGCACTAGTCACACATGGAGAAACTCACTACACAGTAGTTGATCGGCTTAACAACTCAGTACGGGTTAAACTGGTTGTTCAACTCAGTTGGCTGGTTAGTTAGGTTGCAGACTCATGAAGGCTGGTCATAAAGGGCTTCATTCATCAGATTTGGGCAGCTGCCCTAAGGCTGACTAGGGCCGTGGTGCATTCTTAGCGTAGCACATGACGTGCAGAACCATCGCCCCCAGCTCACCGAACGCTGTTTTCTAATTGTGCAATCTGCTGTAGCTGCAACCAGAACTTCAGAGCCAACAGTCCAGATGGGCCTTGGGGACAGCAGTCACAAGAAATGGGCAGAGAGGCCCCCATCAACTCACTGTGAAAAGCCCTCACTTACAGTGATTAAGTCTTCTAGCCTCACGTTGACGCTGGCTAGCATCTCTTTGCGCTCGGCTGCAGGCTCTGGACAGGGGTAGATGGTGGCACGAAACCTACATTTAACACATTTCGGAAGGTGGTTTATTGCAGGAAGGCCTCTCGAATCCCTAGGAGGGCCATTATTGGCTAAGTTGCCCAGCCCTTTCCTAAAACAGTTCCTCTTACCTGTTAGATAAAAAGTCACAACAGCTGACTACAGTGGCTCATGCCTGTAATCCCCCAGCACCAGAAGACTGAGGCGGGAGGATTACTACTAATTCAAGACCAGCCTGGTTTGGAACATAGTGAATTCCAAGCCAGCTGGGCTGCAGAGTGAGACCCTGTCTAAAAACAAACGGAAATTGAGTCACAGTCAGGATTCCTTACATTTCCCTCAGGCTAGGAACAGCATCTGTGTTTCTGTTGCATGAATGAGTTCCATTCAAACCACAACACTGGTGAGCTGTTATGGAAATAAGGCTGAGGCCTGACTGTCTTCTCTCCAGAGTCTTTCATGTATGGTGTCCTGTGTAAATCATTCCAGCTTCTAAGGAGCTGCTCGTAATGGCTGTCAACAGGGCATGGTGGCTCAGGAAACTGACACAGGAGGATTACAGGTTGGAAGCCTGCCTTGTCTACATGGTGAGTTCAATGACAGCCTGGCAAACTTAGACCCTCAAAATAAAAGCTAAATGGTGCTGGGTGTGGTGGCACACGCCTTTAATCCCAGCACTCAGGAGCCACAGGCAGGCAGATCTCTGTGAGTTCAAGGCCAGCCTGGTTTACAGAGCGAGCTCCAGGCCAACTGGGACGAAAGGGAGACCCTGTCTCAAAAATACAAAACAAAACAAACAAACAAATAAAAAAACCTAAATGTTGGGGCTGGAGAGCCGGCTCAGCAGTTAAGAGCACTGTATGCTCTCAAAAAAACACATAAAATATAGATAAATAAATAAAAATAAGATTGTTCTGCAAAACCCAAAACAACTGAGCCATGAAATTTGGTTCATTCCCCCCCACCCCACCCCCAGTCCTGGGGATCAAACCCAGGACCTTCTGCTTACTACATATCAGGCAAGAGCCCTACCACACCATACAGTTCCATCCTGAGTTTGCCTATTCTAAAATATTTTATTTATTATTTTTATTCTATGTGTATGAGTGTATTGCCTGCATGTGTATAAATGCACCCATGTCCTACAATGCCTGCAGAAATCAGAAGAGGGTGTCAAATTATTGTTAGCCATCATGTGGGTACTGGGAATGGAACCCAGATCCTCTTCAAGAGCAGCCAGTGCTCTTATCCTCTGAGCCATCTCTCCAACCCCAGCCTATTCTAAAGCAGCAAATAGTAGTAAAAGAGAAGGAACTGGGGCTGGAGAGACGGCCTAGTGGTTAGGAGCGCCAACTGTTCTTGCAGAGGACCCAGGTTCGATCCCCAGCACCCACATGGCGGATGAGAACCTTCTGTAACTCCAATTCCGGGAGAACTCCAGTTCCAGGGGAATCCAACACCCTCTTCTGACCTCTGCGGTATTGCACAACACGGGTGCACAAACCTACATGCAGACAGTACATTCATACACATAAATAAATAAAAATTAAATTAAATTAAAATAGAGAATGAACTAAAATGCCCCCCCACTCTACTTCTGTTTCCTTTACAGTTGCTTTATTTACATTCTCCCTTTCCATATTCTCAAAACTGTTAGAAGTCAGTTGCACTTTTAATGTCATCTTAGATGAGCTTTAAACAGTTAATTCTAAAATCCTAGTGGACCTCAGTCCCCCGAGAGGGCCCAGTCGTGTGTATTTTGCACAACACGTCTCTTCTCCTTCTCTGGACCCGTCACTACCACAGAGCATGAGAGCCTCTTACCCGTCACAGATCTTCTTGATTTTCTGCCTGAGTTGCTCTCCTTGATAAAATATGATGAATATATTCTTTTTAATTTCTTCTTTCTAGAAAATCAGAATAAAAACACATTTACCCCCTCCCTGGCTCCCTCCCTCCTTCCCTCTCTCCTTCCTTCCCTCCCTCCTCTTTCTCAGCCTTGGGGACAAAACCCCGCATAAGCACTGTGACACTACACTACGCCTCAGCAGAATGTAATCTACAAAGTATGGAAAGCCTCAATGTAGCCAAAGCTGCACTGTTGGCTACAGCAGTGGGACCATACATAGCTGGGCTCTGAGCAAAGGGAAGTGCTCACAAAGAAGAGAGGACTGGAACATTTCAAGGCTCAAAATGGTGGTAGCTAGCCCAGTCACTAGAAGTAGCCACAAAGATCGCCCTTTCATGGCTAAGTCTATGTTTGACACTTAGCAAAAGGAAAGCTGTGACTAGTCTTTGACTCACCTACTTGATCTTCTAAAAACACTGCTGAGGCCGGGCATGGTGGGGCACCCCTTTAATCCCAGAGCTCTGGAGGCAGAGGCAGGTGGATCTTTGTGAGTTCAAGCTAGCCTGGGCTACATAGTGAGATCCTGTCTCAAAAGCTATTTAATAACAACAAAAATCCACACTGCTTAAACTGTAGTTTTCTTTTTTTTTTTGGTATTTTTGAGTCAGGGTCTCCCTTTAGTCTCAGCTGGTCTGGAGCTCATTCTGTAGACCAGGTTGGCCTTGAACTCATAGAGATCTGCCTGCCTCTGCCTCCCAAGTGCTAGGATTAAAGGCATGCGCCACCACGCCCAGCCTTAAACTATATTTTTCAGACTAAGGTGTAGCTCAGTGGAAGAGTGTTTGCCTAACTTTTTTTTTTTTTTGTATGTGTATGAATGTACTGTCTGCATGCAGGTCTGTGCACCCGTGTCGTGCAATGCCGCGGAGGTCAGAAGAGGGTCTCGGGTTCCCCTGGAACTGGAGTTCTCCTGGAACTGGAGTTCTCCTGGAATTGGAGTTACAGACGGTTCTTAGCCGCCATGTGGGTGCTGGGGATCGAACCCGGGTCCTCTGCAAGAGCGTCGGTGCTCTTAACCGCTAGGCTATCTCTCCAGCCCCATAGAGTGTTTGCCTAACTTGTGTGATGCCCTGACAATGCAAACAAAAACAAACAACAAAAAACCCTTATTAGTAAATAATATGAGAAACAGTATGTTCTTTCACTTTTTCATTTGAAGGAATAAAGAAAAAAATTACATCCAAAGAACCCATGACCTACCTCTTGGGGTTCTGAGATCAAGTATTACCTCTGGGAGGAGCCGTTTATCCAGCCCATGAAGTGTCATGAAAATCCCACATGCCCTTTAAGTCAGCAATCCAACATTCCTTGGATTCATACCATAGAATTCATAAAAAATACAAATCCACATGCCTACTTCTAGCACTAGGGAAACTAAGGCAGGAAGATCTTGAGTTCAAGGACAACCTGGGATACATAGCAAGACACAGTCTCAAAACAACAACCGGAAAATTCACAAGTGTAAAGATGCTTGATATAGTATCTATATTTGGAGGGAAATTTAGAAATAAAGTGTCCAAAAGTAGATGATGTCAAATCAACTCAATGGAAATATTGGGTTATCCATTACATTAATATGAGAATAAATAATATTTTTGGTGGTTGCTCCTGGGAGCGGGTTGGGGTATTTTAGAATTCCTAGAATTGCCTGTTTTGCATTATTTGCAAAAGTTCCTTCTCCCATGGAAGCTACTGGTCTTTTTAAAAAAATCTTTTAGGTCATCTAGTCTCCTGATCCATTGGAAGCAGATATCCATTCTGACTTCTCGGTACCCGCTGGCTGACCTCCGTCCTCCCTCAGATATTTCCTTCATAAACACTCTCTACCACTGTGGCTACTATGTGTCAAAACAGGATTATGAAATGATGATTCAATATCAACATTTAAAATAACTTATATAGCATGAATATGGTGGCCCATGTGTGTGATCTCAGCGCTTGGGAAGTGGAGACAAGAGGGTCAGTACTTCAAGGGTTGGAAAGATGGTTCAGCAATTAAGAACACTTGCTGTTCTTAGAGAGGACCTGAGTTCAATTCCCAGCACCCACATGGCTGCTAACAATCATCCATAACTCCAGTTTTAGGGGATCTGACACACTTTTCTGGCCTTTGCAGACACTGCACACATGGGTGCCCTTACACACATGCAGGTAAAGCACTCACATAAAATAAAAATAAGTAAATAAACCCAAAACCACAAACCCACAAATCAATAAGTAACTAATGAAGGATTCACAAAACTATAAGGGAAATTTTCATATTACTTTAAATGAAAAGGTAATTTCCATGTATACAACAATTATATAAAATTATAACAGCTGCCAGGTATGGTGGTGTATGGTTTTTAATCCCAGCACTTGGAAGGCAGAGGTAGGTGGATCACTGTGAGGTCAAGGCCAGCCTGGGATGGTCTACAGAGTGTATTATCAAATGAATTATTTTAGCCTCTAATCTGGAAAAGATTGATTGGGGAACTAAGCCAAGCTTGCTAGGATGAAAGAGCAAGTAGATTTAAATACTAATTGGAAGGGTGGAGAAAGCATTGTCTTATGGAATCAAGAGCAATAAATGTGTAGCCCTTGGGCAAGAGCCTTCTAGTTGGGAAGCTTACCAGCTGTAGGAGGCACGCATCCATCTGGTCAACATCAACTGGGAGGCTATAAGAACTGTAGACCCTCGGGCTCTGCCCCAGTTGTACCCCAGGTGACTTGTGCCTCCTGGGCAACTGGAGAAACAGATCTAAATAGTCTCTGGGTGCTTTGTGTTCCAGTCTGGTGTGGCACTAATATACTAAGTTTCTAGGAACAAGACAGCTACACATCTTGGAGGAATGAATCAACTGTGAAGTGTAAGAAGAATCAGTCCTTGAATAGATTTTTCATATGTATTAAATTTAAAAAGGCCAGGCGTGGTGGCGCACGTCTTTAATCCTAGCACTTGGAAGGCAGAGGCAGGTGGATCTTTGTGAGTTCAGGGCCAGCCTGGTCTACAGAGTGAGTTCCAGGACAGCTGGGGATACAGGGAGACCCTGTCTCAAAAAGACCAAAAAAAAAAAAAAAAAAATTAAAAAGGAAAAAAACCCACGTGGGCCTGGCTAGAGAGATGATTCGGTGCTTAAGAACACCAGCTGCTCTTGCAGAAACCTGGGTTTCATAACCATCATAACCCTCCCCCCCAAGGGATCCAATGCTTCTTCTGGTTGCCATGGGCATTGCATACATATGGTGCATCTACATGCATGCAAACTCATACACATAAACTAAAAAATACTGTTTTTAGGCCAGGTGTGTGTGATGGTGGACACCTTTAATCCTAGTACTTGAGAGGCAGAGGCAAGTGGANCCTGTGGCCTCCACACCTGCACACACACCACACACACACAACACAACAACACACACCCACATAAATAATAACCCATATTCAGTCCCTGGATGTGTCATTGGCTATATTTCAAGAGCTCAGCAGCCACCCATGTCAGTGCTGAGAGATGAAAGCGCTTACCAAGGAAATGAATAGGAGATGCACTAGTCACACATGGAGAAACTCACTACACAGTAGTTGATCGGCTTAACAACTCAGTACGGGTTAAACTGGTTGTTCAACTCAGTTGGCTGGTTAGTTAGGTTGCAGACTCATGAAGGCTGGTCATAAAGGGCTTCATTCATCAGATTTGGGCAGCTGCCCTAAGGCTGACTAGGGCCGTGGTGCATTCTTAGCGTAGCACATGACGTGCAGAACCATCGCCCCCAGCTCACCGAACGCTGTTTTCTAATTGTGCAATCTGCTGTAGCTGCAACCAGAACTTCAGAGCCAACAGTCCAGATGGGCCTTGGGGACAGCAGTCACAAGAAATGGGCAGAGAGGCCCCCATCAACTCACTGTGAAAAGCCCTCACTTACAGTGATTAAGTCTTCTAGCCTCACGTTGACGCTGGCTAGCATCTCTTTGCGCTCGGCTGCAGGCTCTGGACAGGGGTAGATGGTGGCACGAAACCTACATTTAACACATTTCGGAAGGTGGTTTATTGCAGGAAGGCCTCTCGAATCCCTAGGAGGGCCATTATTGGCTAAGTTGCCCAGCCCTTTCCTAAAACAGTTCCTCTTACCTGTTAGATAAAAAGTCACAACAGCTGACTACAGTGGCTCATGCCTGTAATCCCCCAGCACCAGAAGACTGAGGCGGGAGGATTACTACTAATTCAAGACCAGCCTGGTTGGAACATAGTGAATTCCAAGCAGCTGGGCTGCAGGAGTGAGACCTGTCTAAAAACAAACGAAATTGAGTCACCAGTCAGATCCTACATTCCTTCGGTAGAACAAGCATCTGTGTTTCTGTTGCCAATCATGAATGAGTTCATTCAAACCACAACACTGGTGAGCTGTTATGGAAATAAGGCTGAGGCCTGACTGTCTTCTCTCCAGAGTCTTTCATGTATGGTGTCCTGTGTAAATCATTCCAGCTTCTAAGGAGCTGCTCGTAATGGCTGTCAACAGGGCATGGTGGCTCAGGAAACTGACACCAGGAGGATTACAGGTTGGAAGCCTGCCTTGTCTACATGGTGAGTTCAATGACAGCCTGGCAAACTTAGACCCTCAAAATAAAAGCTAAATGGTGCTGGGTGTGGTGGCACCGCCTTTAAATTTCCCAGCAACTCAGGAAGCCACAGGCAGGCAGATCTTGTGAGTTTCAAGGCCAGCCTGGTTTCAGAGCGAGCTCCAGGCCAACTGGACGAAGGGAGACCCTGTCTCAAATCAACAAAACAAACAAACAAATAAAAAAACTAAAGTTGGGCTGGAGAGCCGGCTCAACATTTAAGAGCACTGTATGCTCTCAAAAAAACATAAATATAGATAATAATAAAAAATAGATTGTTCTGCCAAACCCAAAACAACTAGCCATGAAATGTGGTCATTCCCCCCAAACCCCACCCCAGCCTGGGGATCAACCCAGGACCTTCTGCTTACTACATATCAGGCAAGAGCCCTACCACACCATACAGTTCCATCCTGTTGCTCTATTTAAAAATATTATTTATATTTTATTCTATGTGTTAGAGTGTATTGCCTGCATAGTGTATAAATGCACCCAGTCTAAATGCTGCAGAATCAGAGAGTGTGTCAAATTTTGTTAGCCCCATCAGGGTTACTGGGAATGAACCCAGATCCTCTTCAAGAGCCAGCCAGTGCTCTTATCCTCTGAGCATCTCTCCAACCCCAGCCTATTCTAAAGCAGCAAATAGTAGTAAAAGAGAAGGACATGGGGCTGGAGGAGACGGCCCAGGGGTTAAGAGCGCCAATGTTCTTGCAGAGGACCCAGGTTCGAGATCCCCAGCACCCACCATGGCGGTATGAGAACCTTCTGTAACTCCAATCCAGGAGAACTCCAGTTTCCGGGGAATCCAACACCCTCTTCTGACCTTGCGGTATTGCACCAACACGGTGCACAAAACCATCATGCAGACGTAATCATACAATAAATAAATAAAAATTAAATAAATAAATAGAGAATGAATAAAATTGCCCCCCCACTCTACTTCTGTTTCCTTTACAGTTGCTTTATTTACATTCTCCCTTTCCATATTCTCAAAACTGTTAGAAGTCAGTTGCACTTTTAATGTCATCTTAGATGAGCTTTAAACAGTTAATTCTAAAATCCTAGTGGACCTCAGTCCCCCGAGAGGGCCCAGTCGTGTGTATTTTGCACAACACGTCTCTTCTCCTTCTCTGGACCCGTCACTACCACAGAGCATGAGAGCCTCTTACCCGTCACAGATCTTCTTGATTTTCTGCCTGAGTTGCTCTCCTTGATAAAATATGATGAATATATTCTTTTTAATTTCTTCTTCTAGAAATCAGAAAAAAATTTACCCCCTCCCTGGCTCCCTCCCCCTTCCCTCTATCCTGTCCCTCCTCCTCCTCTTCCAGCCTTGGGGACAACAACCCCGCATAAGACTGTTATATACATGTGACACTACACTACGCCTCAGCAGAATGTAATCTACAAAGTATGGAAAGCCTCAATGTAGCCAAAGCTGCACTGTTGGCTACAGCAGTGGGACCATACATAGCTGGGCTCTGAGCAAAGGGAAGTGCTCACAAAGAAGAGAGGACTGGAACATTTCAAGGCTCAAAATGGTGGTAGCTAGCCCAGTCACTAGAAGTAGCCACAAAGATCGCCCTTTCATGGCTAAGTCTATGTTTGACACTTAGCAAAAGGAAAGCTGTGACTAGTCTTTGACTCACCTACTTGATCTTCTAAAAACACTGCTGAGGCCGGAGCATGGTGGGGCACCCCTTTAATCCCGAGCTCTGGAGGCAAAGAGAGGTGGATCTTTGTGAGTCAACTAGCCTGGGCTACATAGTGAGATCCTGTCTCAAAAGCTATTTAATAACAACAATCACACTGCTAAACTGAGTTTTTCTTTTTTTTTGGTATTTTGAGTCAGGTCTCCCCTTAGTCTCAGCTGGTCTGGAGCTCATTCTGTGACCAGGTTGGCCTTGAACTCATTAGAAGATCTGCCTCCTTCTGCCTCCCAAGTGCTTAGGATTAAAGGCATGCGCCACCACGCCAGCCTTCAAACATATTTTTCAGGATAAGGTGTAGCTCAGTGGTGGAAGAGGTTTGGCTAACTTTTTTTTTTTTTGGTATGTGATGAACTGTACTGTCTGCATGCAGGTCGGGGCACCCATGGCGGAATGTCGCAAATGCAATTGCCTTGGCGACCCCCGGACACACAGAAAACGCGGAAAACGAGTCAGAAAGAGAGGCTCGGGTTCCTGGAACTGGATTCTCCTGGAACTGGAACGCCCTAGTTCTCCTGGATTGGCGGTTACAGACGTTAGTTCAGTATCAAACACTGTTGGTGCTAGAGTATGGCGCGAGATCCGACCCGGGCACGCGGTTCCATCGCTAAGAGCTGTCCGGTGTTCTTACCCGCTGGCTATCTCTCCAGCCCCATAGAGTGTTTGCCTAACTTGTGTGATGCCCTGACAATGCAAACAAAAACAAACAACAAAAACCCTTATTAGACCAATACTAGAAGAAACATTTTCTTTCACTTTTTCATTTGAAGGAATAAAGAAAAAAATTACATCCAAAGAACCCATGACCTACCTCTTGGGGTTCTGAGATCAAGTATTACCTCTGGGAGGAGCCGTTTATCCAGCCCATGAAGTGTCATGAAAATCCCACATGCCCTTTAAGTCAGCAATCCAACATTCCTTGGATTCATACCATAGAATTCATAAAAAATACAAATCCACACATGCTACTTCTAGCACTTGGAAACTAAAGGCAGGAAGAATCTGAGTTCAGAAAAGGAAACCTGGCGGACCGGATAGGCACAAGACACAGTCTACCACCAAACATACAACACGGAACAATTTTCCACCCAAAGTGTAAAGATGCTGATTATAGTATCTATATTCTGGAGGGAAATTGAGAATAAAGTGTCCAAAAAGTAGTATTGATGTCAAATCAACTCCAATGGGAAATATTTGGGTGTATCACATTACATAATATGAAGAATAACATAATATTTTTTTGTTGGTGCTCCTGGGAGCGGGTTGGGGTATTTTAGAATTCCTAGAATTGCCTGTTTTGCATTATTTGCAAAAGTTCCTTCTCCCATGGAAGCTATGGTCTTTTTAAAAAATCTTTTAGGATCATCTAATCTTCCTTTGATCCATGGAAGACAATACCATTTCTGACTTCTCGGTACCCGCTGGCTGACCTCCGTCCTCCCTCAGATATTTCCTTCATAAACACTCTCTACCACTGTGGCTACTATGTGTCAAAACAGGATTATGAAATGATGATTCAATATCAACATTTAAAATAACTTATATAGCATGAATATGGTGGCCCATGTGTGTGATCTCAGCGCTTGGGAAGTGGAACCAAAAGAAGGGGTCCAGTACTCAAGGGTTGAAAAAGATGGCTTCAGCAATTAAAGAACACTTGCTGTTCTTAGAGAGGACCTGAGTTCAATTCCCAGCACCACATTGGCTGCTAACAATCATCCATAACTCCAGTTTAGGGGGATCTGACCACACTTCTGGCCTTTGCGACACTGCACACATGGTTGCCCTTACAAACACATGAGGTAAAAGCACTCACATAAAATAAAAAATAAGTAATAAACCCAAAACCCACAAACCCACACATCATAAGTAAACTAATGAAGGATTAAACAAAAACATAAGGGAAAATTTTCATAATTACTTTAAATGAAAAGGTCAATTCCATGTATACAACAATTATATAAAAATTAAAACAGCGCCAGGTATGTGGTGTATGGTTTTTAAATCCCAAGGCACTTGGAAGCAGAGGTAGGTGGATCACCATGAGTTCAAGGCCAGGCCGAGATGGATCTACAGAGTGTAATATATCAAATGAATTATTTTAGCCTCTAATCTGGAAAAGATTGATTGGGGAACTAAGCCAAGCTTGCTAGGATGAAAGAGCAAGTAGATTTAAATACTAATTGGAAGGGTGGAGAAAGCATTGTCTTATGGAATCAAGAGCAATAAATGTGTAGCCCTTGGGCAAGAGCCTTCTAGTTGGGAAGCTTACCAGCTGTAGGAGGCACGCATCCATCTGGTCAACATCAACTGGGAGGCTATAAGAACTGTAGACCCTCGGGCTCTGCCCCAGTTGTACCCCAGGTGACTTGTGCCTCCTGGGCAACTGGAGAAACAGATCTAAATAGTCTCTGGGTGCTTTGTGTTCCAGTCTGGTGTGGCACTAATATACTAAGTTTCTAGGAACAAGACAGCTACACATCTTGGAGGAATGAATCAACTGTGAAGTGTAAGAAGAATCAGTCCTTGAATAGATTTTTCATATGTATTAAATTTAAACAGGCCAGGCGTGGGGGCGCACGTCTTTAATCCTAAGCACTTGGAAGGCAGAAGGCAAGGTGGGATCTCTGTTGGAGTTCAAGGCCAACCTGGCTACAGAGTGAGTTCCAGGCAGCTGGGTCTACAGGGGAGACCTTGTTCAAAAAGACCAAAAAAAAAACAAAAAAAAAAAATAAAAGGAAAACAAACCCACGTAGGGCCTAGGCTGAGAGATGATTCTGGTGCCTTAAGAACCAGCTGTTCTTGCAGAAACCTGGGTTTCATAACCATCATAACCCTCCCCCCCAAGGGATCCAATGCTTCTTCTTTGGTCATGCCATGGCAGTTGCATACCATATGGTGCACTCCTACAATGTGCATGCAAACTCATACACATAAACTAAAAATACTGTTTATACGGCCACGGTGTGTGGTAGGTGGAACCTTTAATCCTCAAGACATGAGAGGCAGAGGCAAGTGGTCTCTTCGAGTTCCAGGCCAGCCAGTCTATTATAGTGAAGCTTCTCAGGACAGCTGGGACTGAAAGGGAAACACTACTCACATGAACCAAAAGAGAACAAAAAAAAAATGAAATGAAACATAGTAAAAGAAAAAGGGGAGGAGAAGGATTGAGACAGAAAAAAGGAGAAAGATTTGCCGGGAGAGGCGAGCGCAAAAACAAACCTTTCAAACCACCGCACACTGCATTCACTAAAAAAGGTGGCGCACCACCTTTGATTTCTAGCACATTGAGAGGCAGAGGGCAGGTGGATCTTTGTGAGTTCAAAGGTCCGCCTCAGTCTATAGAATGAGTTCCAGGACCAGCTGGGGCTACATAAGAGACCTCTGTCTCGAAAAACAAAAAAAAAAAAAAAAAAAAAAAAAAAAAATTGGAGAGGAGAGAAGGGAAGCTTGGTAGAACTAAAGACTTCCAGGTTCTAGAGCCCTTCCTGTGAGCCAGGCTGCTCACCGTCACGGGATCCTCCAGAATCATGTCCATCTCGCTGAACTTCAGGTAGATGTTTCCTCGGCAAACTCTCCACAGCAGCCTCTCAAAGGAAGCCATCCTCTCCCTGTTTATCACACCGGCCGTGAACCTGGACGGTCAGAAGAAGAAGCACTGTTGAGGCACAGGGTCTGTGGGGAGCGATGGTGGACACCTGACTGGGCTCCAGGATGGAGCCACAAATCCCAGCTCCAACTTGCCCAAGTCCCTTTGGACTGTCTGTTGTCATTGATATTTTGAAGTTTGTTTAACCATCCCAATACTCTATATGGCCCTCAGAATGTGTCTTTCACTGGTTTATTACTTTAAAAGTTCATTGATCCTGGATTAGCTTCAGATCAAACATTTTAAGAATTATTTCCCTACCATTTTAATTTCAATACCTAGTGACTCTTGGTTCATTCCTTCATCATTCAGGGACATCTATAACACGTCAGGCATCAAGCTAAGAACTAGGTTACCTATCTACACCCAACTATTAGGAGACTAAGTCACACTAACCCCAACTTTCCAGTCATGAAAGCAGGCATGGGTCTTAACTCCAAGAGACCAGAAGTATCTTCAACAAAGAAATCTTCAGCCAAGTTGGTTTCTGTCTGAAAGACAAAACACCCCTCAAGGTTTGGTTTGGTCTTTTTGTTTTTTTGGTCTTTTCGAGACAGGATATCCCTGTAGCCCCAGCTGTCCTGGAACTCGCTCTGTAGACCAGGCTGGCCTTGAACTCACTAAGATCAGCCTGCCTCTGCCTCCCAAGTGCTAGGATTAAAGGCATGCGCCACCATGCCCGGCTGGTTCGGTCTTAATGAAGTGTTTATTGTCTACAAATGTTTCACAAAATTGAACAAGCATGGGCCTCTTGTAACAACAAAAATCTTCCCCAGTATCTTCTCACCCAAACCCTAAATCTGATCCTTGCCCTCCTTGATTCTGACACGCCCCCCCCCAGGCCATTTTGAACACACACTTTTTTTTTTTTTTGGTCTTTTCGAGACAGGGTCTCCCTGTAGTCCCAGCTGTCCTGGAACTTACTCTGCAGACCAGGCTGGCCTTGAACTCACAAAGATCCGCCTGCCTCTGCCTCCCAAGTGCTAGGATTAAAGGCGTGCACCACCACGCCCGGCTGAACACACACTTCTTAATGAGCACTGTCAAATTTTTGCCTACTATTGAAGCAGCACCACTTACTACCACCCACAGTACTTTCCCCATCACCAGTGGCCTGGCCATGGGACAAGAAACAGAGTGTTTTATTCATAGTCCAGACCAACCAGTTTTCAAAATGTAAAGTTTGGGACTCCAAAGAAAAGACCCTTTAGGGGCTAGAGAGATGGCCTAGCAGTTAAGAGTGCCGACTGCTCTTGGAGAGGACCCGGGTTCGATCCCCAGCACCCACATGGCAGCTAAGAACCGTCTTTAACTCCAGTTCCAGGGGAATCTGACACCCTCTTCTGACCTCCTCAGCATTACATGACACAGGTGCGCTGACCTACATGTGGAAAGTACACTCATACACATAAAAAATAAATAAATTAGCCAGGCGTGGTGGCGCACACCTTTAATACTAGCACTTGGGAGGCAGAGGCAGGCGGATCTTTGTGAGTTCAAGGCCAGCCTGGTCTACAGAGTTCCAGGACAGCTGGGGCTACAGGGAGACCCTGTCTCAAAAAGACAAAATTAATTAATTAATTAATTAATTAATTAATTAATTAATTTAAAAAAGACCCTTTAATAAATAGCATTCCCCCCCACCCCCCATCCCCCGCCAAGAAATACCTCAAAAAAGTCCTGAGTTTTCTTCAGGAGATATTTGAGTTCGGTCAGTTCTAGAAAACTCTTCTTCAAAGCCTGTTGGTTCTGGTTGGCTTCCTGTAATTCTCCTTCCAATTTTTCTAGAACGGTCTAAATGGGAAAAAATAATGTAAGCCAGGCAAAAGGTACTGTGACATTTCTGCTATACATTAACCATAACCAATGACAAAAATTAAAGAAGTGTTTGGTGTTATGACATAGTTGTAGCTGACTGGTCTTTCCAGCTACAAACTCAGTATTGTTATAGAGCATAGATAGATCAGTCATCTGCTGTATAGTGTCACCGTCTAATAGGCATCATGAGAAAACACTCAGGATGGAAGCTGGCTTTGAGAGAAAACACAGTGTCTTCTGCATATTTACACTCTGATATGGGAAGACAGAGTGAGCTTACACTGACAGTTCATTCATGCCCCAAACACACTGTAATGATGGTCAAAATCCCCAACTAACCTGAAACTCTATATGTAGACCAGGCTGGCCCCACACTCACAGGGATATACCTGCCTCTGCCTCCCAAGTACTGGTATTAAAAGTGTACCTACCCGGCCAGGTGTGGTGGAGCACACCCTTAATCCTAGCACTCGGGAGGCAGAGGC
This sequence comes from Rhizomys pruinosus, assembly GCA_009823505.1. Lineage (NCBI taxonomy): Eukaryota > Metazoa > Chordata > Mammalia > Rodentia > Spalacidae > Rhizomys > Rhizomys pruinosus. The sequence continues at coordinate 542,007 of VZQC01004216.1, forward strand.
AGGCAGATCTTTGTGAGTTCAAGGCCAGCCTGGAAGAATACAGAGTGAGTTCCAGGACAGCTGGGGCTACAGGGAGACCCTGTCTCGAAAAGACCAAAAAAAAAAAAATTATAATCTCTTAATCCTCTCTAGAGATCAGAGAAAAGTGTCCTCTAAAGCTACAAATATGAAACTCAATGACTAGATAAAATGCATAAAATCATGATTACAGATTACAGCATGAGTTTATCACTGTCTTGGTTTAGAACAGCAAAAAGTGGAAACTAAGCACTAAGTGGAAAATGAACTGAATTATGAGTGCTTCAACTTGCTTTAAATCATTTCTATAAATTAATAAGCAAGATTTCACAGAACTTATTTTCCCACCAAAGGCTTTATTACTGCAGAATACAAATATTTAAAATCCAGCAAAACTGAAAATCGACATCAACTGATTATTGTAGAAAATTATCACATTATGAAATTTGTGATAGGTTTAGATGCTATGTGGTGGGAGGCTATCATTTTCCAAATCAAACAGAGATTAACATGCTCACTGGTGGACGTGTGACTGCATCACAACCAAAACTACAGTCAAGACCTTTCAAATTCGAGTAACAAGCCTACCACCAGGAGAGAATCTGCTATTGGTAATAACAAAGGTTGGTGTTAAGACTCTAGGGCTCACTGACAATATGGTCTTTTCCTCCTAAAAATGTCTATCTTACAAAAAGTTTTATTTTTCTAAATCAAGTACCTTTCTGGTGGAGACACCTCAACCTCGCACTTGTGAGGACATAAAAAGACTCAACAATAATATGTCCTTCCAAGTCCAGCGGTTCTTGCATGTCGCCCAAAACTTTTTAGAAAAGTGAACATCAATGAATACATGTTCAAGTTACATCAAGCAAAATNTTTTTGGTCTTTTTGAAACAGGGTCTCCCTGTAGCCCCAGCTACAAAGATCCACCTTTCTCTGCCTCCCAAGTGCTGGGATTAAAGGCATGCACCACCACACCTGACTTGCTTTGGTCTTTTTTGAGACAGGGTGTCCCTGTAGCCCCAGCTGGCCTAGAAAAGAGGCAATTCACTAATTGTTTTGCAGCAGGCAGAATATTAGAAAGCATCCCATTATGACAGCATTGGCACATTCAGTCTATCCTGTGGCCCATAAAGACAAGACTCCACTGCCTGTGAGAAAAATATATGCATAAAAGAAGCCTCTCTCCTCAAGCAGAACAGTGTTAAGAAAGAAAAACAGTGCTCTCCTGACCAAGGTGGGAGAAACTCTTGAAGTTGTAGCCTAGCATCTTCTTAGGGTAAGCAACCCTAAAAAGTACCAACCGATTTATTTGCTCCACATAAAGGACCCATGAGCTGTGCGACTGTTCCTCTCCGGGGGGATGGTAAAGCGGAACCCTTACCTCCAGAGTGATCATTTCTCTGGGAAGAGGAGTCTCTGGGTCCTTCTCAGGCAGCTGGATTATAATCTCATTTTGCATCTCATCTTCTAAAAAGCCTGAAGGAGAAGCACAGGTGATTGTGGGTTCTCAGAGCAGCTGACCTGTCTGAGCTGTCTTAGCCCCAGTCCTCAGCAGCCGGTCCCTCCTCCACCAACCGCCTGCACCCCTGCCTCCAGAATCGCCTCAGAAAGCATGGAACATGGTCACAGGCCAAGTAAGCATGGTAGGTAAGTTCTACAAGCTATTTGCCCTTTGTTGGTTTAGACAGTACGGGGAAAGTGGCTTACAGAGGATTCTCTCCAGCGACTCACATCTTCGGACTTCATTCACAAATCTCCTCTGGAAGCTGTTCACATTTGCATTTAACTGTGGGAAGCGGGGAACCACAGGCTTACATTAGGGAGCAGCGGCTGCCAGCGTCTTCCCTCTGTCACTATCTTTTTAATGCTGGGACTGTGTGGAGACTAGATATTTCCCTTCATAAGACAGGCAAAACACATCCTACTGTTCTTATATTCAATTTCTAAATGCCTCAGTCCAAATCCTCTTATGTCTAAAGGAAACAAATTCTCCTACATCTAAGATTTCCTCTTATTATGCAAGTGCACCTCCCAATCCCCAGTAGGGTGAGGAATACGAGGAGACCTTCTAAAGCCAGCACAGTCTATGCAACGCACATCCTTTGTCATCAACAGGAATTCAATCCTTCTGTGGCTAATTCTCAGCTTAGCCTGAACAGGTTACAGAGGATCGGCCTTCTGTTCTGCCCTTATGTGCGGTCCTATGCTGGCAACTAGAAGACACAAAGAACAAGACACTGGCCTCTCCCAGAAGAGCTGAGCCTCGGCCTTGATCTTGGTGACAACATCAGGATGTATTTTCTTTTCTTTTTTTTGTATTTTCTTAATTGGACTCAGAAAGAGCATAGTGAGAATCTAGATTGCCTATGCAAAGTGACGCTCCAGACAGGCCTTTCCTAGAGTATTATTCTAGAAGTCAGTGCCACAGTAACTGCAGACTCTGGAATATGTTGTCCCTGGTCTAACTATTCCGAGGAGATAATTTCTACATTTATTTTATTTATTTTTTTTAAATTTTTTTTATTATTAATTTTATTTATTTCTGTATGTGTATGAATGTACTGTCTGCATGCAAGTTTGTGCACCCGTGTCGTGCAACACCGCGGAGGTCAGAAGAGGGTCTCGGATTCCCCTGGAGCTGGAGTTCTCCTGGAATTGGAGCTTCAGACGGTTCTCAGCCGCCATATGGGTGCTGGGGATCGAACCCGGGTCCTCTG
>VZQC01004216.1:545984-569464 GCA_009823505.1 Rhizomys pruinosus
AAACCTACATGCAGACAGTGCATTCATACACATAAAAAATAAATAAGGGCTGGAGAGATGGCCTAGTGGTTAAGAGCGCCGACCGCTCTTACAGAGGACCCGGGTTCGATCCCCAGCACCCACATGGCGGCCAAGAACCGTCTGAAACTCCGATTCCAGGAGAACTCCAGTTCCAGGGGAATCCGACACCCTCTTCTGACCTTCCGCGGCATTGCACGACACGGGTGCACAAACTTGCATGCAGACAGTACATTCATACACATACAGAAATAAGTAAATAAATAAATTAATTAATTAAATTAAATTAAAAAAAAAGAATGCAGTACCTACATCTTTGAACTGAACCAAGCCAAGCTCTCCGAGCTCAGCTACGCAGCAATAAGCAGCCTCCACCTGGAGAAACAGCTGGGACAGACACATCTCCTCACTTCGAAACACTGATGCCATCTTGGCCCAACCTTAGACTAGAGGAGAAATAAGAGATTTAAGGCAATAAATTATGAAATTCTTAACATGATTTCTTTTAGTTACAATAAAAAAAATCAGGATGAGGGTATAGCTTAATGATAAAAAAATTGATATAGCATGTATGGGGTCCTAAGTAAAGTCCCCAGTATCACACAATAAAGAAGAGAGAGATTATGCCAGGCATGGTGACACGTATCTGTAATCTGAGCACTTAGGAGGCACAAGCAGGAGGATCAGAAGTTCAAGGTGACCTTCATTTACACAGGGAGTTTAAGGCCACGCAGCCTGAGCCCCTCTCTCCCCCATAAAAATTCAAAATCAGCCGGGCATGGTGGCGCATGCCTTTAATCCTAGCACTCTGGCGGCAGAGGCCAGCCGGAGTTCAAGGCCAGCCTGGTCTACAGAGTGAGTTCCAGGACAGCTGGGACTACAGGGAAACCCTGTCCTGAAAAGACCAAAAAAAAAAAAAAAAAAATTCAAAATCTAAGGGTATGGTTATTGATTGGCATGCACAAAGCCCCTGGTTTCCTCCCCAACACTAAAACTAATAAACTAATTAATTAAATTTAAATTCATGCAAGTTTAAGACTAGCTCAAGCCATCTAGGAAGAAATCATCTTAAAAAAATATAAATAGGGCCGGTTGTGGTGGTGGTGCACGCCTTTTAATCCCAGCACTGGGAGGCGGAGGCAGGCAGATCTCTGTGAGTTCAAGGCCAGCTCCAGGCCAGCTGGGACTAAAAAGGAGACCCTGTCTCAAAATATACAAATAAATAAATAAATAAATAAATAAATAAATAAATAAATAAAGCCATGTGTCATGGCACATACATGGAATCCCAGAACTTCCATGGTAGAGGCAAAAGGCCAGCCTTCGCTACATAGTGAGTTCAAAGCCACCTTGAGATAGCTTAGTGGTTAAGAGCATTAACTTCCTGCTCTTCCAGAGGACCTGTGTTCAAGTCCCAACTACCCATGACTGCAGCTCTTCTGGTCTCTGTGGGCACCCACACACGTGACATACACACACACACACACACACACACACACACACACACACACAAATAAATAAATAAATAAATATTCTTTGAAAATGCTGGATGTGGTCGCATGCACCTTTAATTCGAGCACTCGGAAGGTAGACAGATACCTGTGAGTTCTAGGGGAGCCTGGTTACACTAAGGAGGCACATTGTAGCCCGTCATGGGTTACATGTAGCTACAGACCTCTGTCTTCTAAAAAGATAATAACAAAGCCTCCAGCGTCGGTGGACGCCCGCCCGATTAATCCTAGCCCGAGGGAGGCAGGGCAGGTGGATTTTGTGAGTTCAAGGCCAGCCTGGTCTACAGAGTGAGTTCCAGGACAGCTGGGGTACAGGGAGACCCTGTCTACAAAAAAGACAAAAAAAACAAAAAAAAAAAAAAAAAAAAAAACAAGGGGCCTGAAGAGATGGCTCAGGCAGCTAAGAGGCAACTGGCTATTCTTGCAGAGGATCCAGATTTCAATTCCTAGCACTTGCATGGTGGCTAGCAACTATCCGTAACTCCCAGTTTCCAGAGGATCTGATGCTGTCATCTGACCTCTGTGGCCACTGCACAACATGGGTGCCACTTACATAATCAGGCAATATACTCATACTTAAAATAAAAAATAAGTAAAAAAAAAGGCTAGCTTGGACTATAAGTAACTCTGTCTCAAACATCAAAACCAAAAATGTAAGCCAACAAGATTACTCTTGATTTTTTTTAACTCTTTAAGAATATAAACCTTCTGTACAGTGAAAGAAACAATCAGGGAAGTGAAGATAAAACCCACAGAGTGGGAGAAAACCTTCATCAATGATATATCTGACAGAGCATTGACTTCCAGAGTATATAAACACTCAACAAAGAACTAAAAAACAAATGCTCACTGAAAAGGAAGTCAGAAGAGTAAAGAGCTGAACAAGAGACTTCACAAGTTGAGGAAACTAGAGATGGCTCAGAGAAACATCTTAAAAAGTGTTCAAACACTCCAAACAATTAAGGAAAATGCAAATTAAAACCACTTTAAGATATCACATCTCCTCCGATATAAGACTGGCTAGGATCAAGAAAACAAATTATACCAAGTGCTGGAGAGGTTCTGGGGAAGGGGAACACTCATCCCACTGCTGGTGGGAATGTAAACTCCTACAACCACTATGGAAAGCAGTGTGGAGAAAACTCAAAAGACTCAAAATGCGCTTAGCACCTGACCCGAGTCATACATCCTGGTATATATCCCCACAAGACTCATCTTACCACAGAGATTACATGCACAGCCATGTTTACTGAACGCTCTCTTCACAATAGGGAAGAGCTGGAACCAACCCAAGTGCCCATTCAACTGACAATTTGGACAGCAATAAAATGTGATACATCTACACAACAGAGTTCTAGCAGCGGAAAAAAAAAAAAAAAAAAAGAACGGATGATTGAAATTTGCAGGTAAATGATGGAATTGGAAGTATATGTAAGTGATAGTAACCAGTCTCAAGGAAAAACTAACAACAAATGCTCATCCTCATTTGTGGATGCTAGCACCAAGTACCTAGTTGTAAGGGCAACTGAGCACAGTAAGTTCTATTCCTCTGAGTTGACGACGACTGCGCTCTTGTTTGAACCTAACAGGTTCTACGCTTAACCTACCATTTATTTTCAGACTTTGCGAATTTTGGTGTTGGGGTGGGGGGATGTATGCATATTTTAGAGTAATATAAACACAAGTGTTAAAAGTGTGAATCCGAAATATGATTTGGAAATAACATACCTTTGTTTTCAGCATGACATAATTTTAGTATAGGTGAGACGTGTGTGTATATATTATTTATATTATAATCTATATATATCTATATCTATATATATAATTCAATGCATACCATTGCACGCAATCCAAGTTAGGAGGGAACAACAACAAACAAACCAGGACCAAAAAAAAAAAAAAATGACCTAAACAGTGAAGTTCCTCCCCCAAACAAGAATCCTCTTTGAAAAAAATTCTGGAACAGACTCAGAAAAAAATGAAACATGAAGAGAATGCATGAACTCTGGGGATTGGGGGGCCATGGAAAGGGAAATGAGTCTAAATTTTGGATTGAGAAATGATTTATGATGTATGAAAAGTTAATAACACAAAAAATATATTAAAAAATATAAACGAGCTGGGCATGGTGGTGCACGCCTTTAATCCCAGCACTCGGAGGCAGGCGGTGAATCTTTGTGAGTTCAAGGCCAGCCTGGTCTACAGAGCGAGTTTAACAGGACAGCGGGGCTACAGGGAGACCCTGTTCAAAAAGCCAAAAAAAAAAATTTTTCTCATATATATATATATATAATATATTATCTTATATTATTTTTTTTTTTTTTTTTGTATTTTCGAGACAGGTTCTCCCTTTAGACCCCAGCTGTCCTGGAAAACACTCTGTAGACCAGGCTGGCCTGAACTCACAAAGTCTCGCCTTGCTTACGGGCTGCCTCTGCCTCCCAGTGCTAGGGATTAAAGGCATGCACCACCATGACCGGCTTTTTTTTTTTTTTTTTTTTGGTCTTATAACTAATATTATTTTAACAACAAAATTAATTGGCTGGGCGTGGTGGTGCACACCTTTAATCCTAGCACTGGGAGGCAGAGGCCAGGTGGATCTTTGTGGTTCAAGCCAGCCTGGTCTACAGAGTGAGTTCCGGATAGCTGGGGCTACCTGGAGACTCTGTCCAAAAGGCCAAAAAAAAAAAAAAAAACACACAAAAACTGCGCTGGAGTGCAACCTTTAACTTCAGCACTTGAAAGGTAGAGAGGTGGACTCTCTGTTGAGTTGGGGCTAGTCGGTCTACATAGCAACTTTCTAGGCCAAAAACAGGCTACACAGTGAACCTGTCTCAAGCCAAACAGACAAACAACCCATAAACCCATAACCCAAAGCTGAAACTTGTGAATACCAGTATGATGCCACAGGTAGAAAAGTCTACCTTACATGATGGATCAAAACTACAACACAGGTCCATAATGAGTTTTTTTTTTACTGTATCAATAGAAATACCAGGTTTAACAGGCACCAAAGCCAAGAAAACCAATGAATGATGCCAAATAGTGAATCTCTATGGCACTGTTCTTTGAAGCATAATGAGTTTTATATGTTAGACTTGGGTCCCATCCGCAAGATATCATATCTGTATATGAACTTATTGCCAAAATTTGAAATCTAAAGTTTTGGCACCCAAGCATTTCAGATAAAGGATGCTCAATCTGCATAAGACAGCCNCAGGTGGATATTTTGTGCAGTTCAAGGCCAAGCCTGGTCTACAGGAGTGAGTTCCAGGACAGCTGGGGCTACAGGAGACCCTGTCTCACAAGACAAAAACAAAAAAAAAAAAAAAAAAAAAAAAAACAAGGGGCCTGAAGAGATGGCTCAGCAGCTAAGAGCAACTGGCTATTCTTGCAGAGGATCCAGATTTGTTCCTAGCACTTGCATGGTGGCTAGCAACTATCCGTAACTCCAGTTCCAGAGGATCTGATGCTGTCATCTGACCTCTGTGGCCACTGCACAACATGGGTGCACTTACATACATCCAGGCAATATACTCATACATATAAAATAAAAATAAGTAAAAAAAAAAAGCTAGCTTGGACTATAAGTAACTCTGTCTCAAAATCAAAACAAAAAATGTAAGCCAACAAGATTACTCTTGATTTTTTTTAATCTTTAAGAATATAAACCTTCTGTACAGTGAAAGAAACAATCAGGGAAGTGAAGATAAACCCACAGAGTGGGAGAAAACCTTCATCAATGATCTTTGACAGAGCATTGACTTCCAGAGTATACTAAACACTTCAACAAAGAACTAAAAAACTAATGACTCACTGAAAAGATGAAGTAGTAGTAAAGAGCTGAAAGAGACTTCACAAGTGAGGAAATAGAGATGGCTGGACGAGAAACATCTTAAAAAGTGTTCAAATTCACTAACACAATTAAGGAGGAAATGCAAATTAAAACCACTTTAAGATATCATATCTCCTCCGATATAAGACTGGCTAGGATCAAGAACAACAAATGTACACAAGTGCTGGAGAGGTTCATGGGGAAAGGGGAACACTCATCCCACTCGCTGGTGGGAATGTAAACTCTACAACTCACTATGGAAAGCAGTGTGGAGAAACCTCAAAAGACTCAAAATGAGCTTAGCACCTGACCCGGTCATACTACTCCTGGGTATATACCCACAAGACTCATCTTACCACAGAGATACATGCACAGCCATGTTTACTGAAGCTCTCTTCACAATAGGGAAGAGCTGGAACCAACCCAAGTGCCATTCAACAGACAAGTGGACAGAACAAATGTGATACATCTACACAACAGAGTTCTAGCAGCGGAAAAAAAAAAAAAAAAAAAAACAGACGGATGATATGCAATTTGCAGGTAAAGGATGGAATTGGAAGATATGTTACTTGTTAAGTGAAGTAGTAACCACTGTCTCAAGGAAAAACAAACAAACAAATGTTATCCTCATTTGTGGATGCTAGCACCAAGTACCTAGTTGTAAGGGCAAACTGAGCACAGTTAAGTTATATTCCTCATGATTTGACGACGACTGCGCTCTTGTTTGAATCTCTTAACAGGTTCTAGCATTAACCTACCATTTATTTTCAGACTTTGCGAATTTAATTTTGGTGTTGGGTGGGGGGATGTATGCATTTTTAGAGTAATATAAAACAAGTGTTAAAAGTGTGAATCCTGAAATATGATTTGGAAATAACATACCGTTTGTTTCAGCATGACATAATTTTAGTATAGGTGAGACGTGTGTGTATAGCTATATATTTATTTTCATATAAAATATATATCTATATCTAATATATATTATATCACTGCTCTACCATTGAAGCAATACAAGTTACGGGGAGGGAACAAACAACAAAGAACCAGGACCAAAAACAAAAAAAAAATGACCTAAACAGTGAAGTTCTCCCCCAAACAAAGAATCCTCTTTGAAAAAAAAATTTGGAAAGACTCAGAAAAAAGATGACAAGACATGCATGACAGAATGCATGAATTGGTGGGGATTGGGGGGCCATGGAAAGGGAACAATGAGTCTAAATTGGATTGAGAAATGATTATTGATGTATGGAAAAGTTTAATAACAAAAAAATATATTAAAAAATATAAACGAGCTGGGCATGGTGGTGCACGCCTTTAATCCAGCACCCGGAGGCAGAGGCAGGTGAATCTTTGTGAGTTCAAGGCCAGCGCTGGTCTACAGAGCGAGTTGTCAGGACAGCGGGGCTACAGGGAGACCCTGTTCAAAAAAAGAAACAAAAAAATTTTTCTAATATATCTATATATTTTATATATATATATATTATATAATATATTTTTTTTTTTTTTTTTTGTATTTTCGAGACAGGTCTCCCTGTAGCCCCAGCTGTCCTGGGAACTCCTCTGTAGACCAGGCTGGCCTGAACTCACAAAGACTTTCTCTGCTTCAGGCTGTCCTCTGCTCCCAAGTGCTAGGATTAAAGGCATGCACCCCCATGACCGGCTTTTTTTTTTTTTTTTTTTTGGTCTTATAATAATATATTTTAAAACCACAAATAATTGCTGGGCGTGGTGGTGCACACCTTTAATCCTAGCACTGGGAGGCAGAGGCAGGTGGATCTTTGTGAGTTCAAGCCAGCCTGGTCTACAGAGTGAGTTCCAGGATAGCTGGGGCTACATGGAGACTCTGTCTCAAAAAGGCCAAAAAAAAAAAAAAAACACCACAAATAACTGAGCATGGTAGTGCATACCTTTAATCCCAGCACTTGAAAGGTAGAGGCAGGTGGATCTCTGTTGAGTTGGAGGCTAGTCTGGTCTACATAGCAACTTCTAGGCCAAACAGGACTACACAGTGAGACCTTGTCTCAAGCCAAACAGACAAACAACCCATAAACCCATAACCCAAAGCTGAAACTTGTGAATACCAGTATGATGCCACAGGTAGAAAAGTCTACCTTACATGATGGATCAAAACTACAACACAGGTCATAATGAGTTTTTTTTTTTAACTGTATCAATAGAAATACCAGGTTTAACAGGCACCAAAGCCAAGAAAACCAATGAATGATGCCAAATAGTGAATCTCTATGGCACTGTTCTTTGAAGCATAATGAGTTTTATATGTAGACTTGGGTCCCATCCGCAAGATATCATATCATGTATATGAACTTATTGCAAAATTTGAAATCTAAAGTTTTGGACCCAAGCATTTCAGATAAAGGATGCTCAATCTGCATAAGACAGCCCACACTCTAACAGCTGCACCCCTCCTCCCACCCGAGTTTCACTGTGAAGCAAACGGAATAAGGACCAAGGCCTGAATTTCAAACCTTCTGTTTTCTACCCATGCAGTATATGCAATAAGGAGCTTGGCAGAAGCTCAGAGACAATGCATTCCAAACCACGGAGTACAACATTTGTGACTCAACATGTCCTCATCCCCAAATGTGAAGGACCTGGCGAAATGGCTCAGTAGGAAAAGGCACTTGCCACCTGGCCTGAGTTTCATCCTTAGGATGAATATGGAGGCAGAGAACAGACACACACAGGCTGTCCTCTGACCTCTACACATGCCTGGGCAGTACACATATGCTATGAATAAATAAATGTAATAAATAAATAAATAAACAAACAAGTATCTTTAATGGCAAGGGGCTCAATGAATGCCCAAGTTTTCACCTGACAGAGCATCAGACTCAGAGGCCTGGTATCCAACCACCCAGGCCCCATCTGCTATGGGGAACTACCTTTCCTGTCACGTGTCTTTCTCAGAGCTTGTAAGCATGTGTTGGCCCTTTGCTGCCCCATCTCAACCCACAGCCCAAAGCCAGCTAATTCCCAAGGTATGTAGGTCCAGGACTTCAGCCCTAAAGTCCCCAAGGTCTTTTTCCCAGTAGCTGGGGTACAGCCCCTCCCCCAGTCTTGTCCCCGCCCAACCCCCCAAGGCCTTCACGAAATAGATCTGGACCCACCTCTAGGTCCTAGGATGGGGTGGCTGCCACTTCGTCATCTGCCAGGCCTTCACTCTCCCCTGCTCCCTCCATGAGGGCCCCCCCTTCCCCAACTCCCTTCCTCCTAATTCAGTGTCAAGTTCTCCTAGACTGTCACCCCTGCAGGTCTGGAGGAACTAGGTGGCTCTACCCATTCTAACCCTGCCCCCCAATTCCATAGTCCTCTGGATCCCCAGATCCCCCCAACCCAAGTCTTCTCTTCTGATCCTCTTTCACAAGCCCTCTCTCCCAACTCTTCCCTAGAACTCTTCTGGACCTGCCAAGCCCAGATACCAACACGACAGACACACTAATGAAAAAAACTAAGTCACAGTGCCCAGGGATTGACTGACTTTAGTGTCTGTGAGGGAAGAGGACAAGGAAAGACATTCTCTAGTCTGATGTGACAGCAACTGGGCAATGGGGGACTGTCCAAACACACCCACACATCAACCTGGAGCAATTACTCCACTTGTAGCATGGACTCTCCTGGTCCTTTATAGCCTGTGGCATATATCCATTGCCTGTCAGACTCTGGGTCTATCTGTCATCCCAGCAGGATAAAGTCTAAAGCCCTTAATCTGTCTGAGAAAAGGCCTGTGCATGTGGCCTCTGACTTCTCTTCATCTGCCTTTATACCTACCACAGGGCCTTTGCTCATGTGATCCCCTGATTTTGGAACTCCAATCTTTCCTCTCTACCCACCATCCAACATTCCATAGAATCCTGTCATTTCTCCACTTGTTCCATGAGCCTTCCTGACCACCCCACCTCTCCCAGCAAACTAAGCCACCTCCTGCCGGCTGCCAGAGAATCAGTCCATTGCTCTTAACAAGTACCCTTGTATTTCTACTGTGGAGCAAAATCCTACACAGTGATTCTCATTCTAGCACCAAGCCAGCTCAATATTAACCACAAAGTGTCCCAAAGCTGATTTCCTGATTTGTTTATTTTCCTCACCCTCCAGAAGTACATGGGCCTAAATGAGCCAGAAGTTTTCTTACTTATTCTGTCTGATACACAAATATTCCCAGAACAACCTAAGACATCAGCTTTGTGCAGACCAAAAAGCATGGTAGAAAGATCCTTCTCACCTGAGTTTCCTCCAGGCTGGTTCAGGGTGGAGGACTTGATGCCCAGCTCCTGGAGCACTGAGGGCCCAGCAGGGGCTGCCTGCCTCGATTGTGGCTTGCAAGTGTCCCAGGGCTCCGCACAGCACAGGCTACCCTGCCTGTCCCCGCGGCGCACCCTCCCGGCTCCCTCTCTCCCTGTGGCTGTTGTATCAACACAGCCTGCAGTGGGTGAGCTCAAACCTGCTTCACCGGCCAACCCAGCCCCCGCCCCACCTGCACCCGCCCTCTGCCTCGTCCTTGAGTCCCCACCAGCGAGCCAGGCGTTGTTCGAGGAGGGTAACTTGCCCCTCAGGGAACTGGGGACCAGGTTTCTAGGGGAGGTAAAAGCGAGGGATACACAGCTATCTAACTTAGTTCCTAAACAAACCAAAACACTCTTTAGGTAGTAAGAATGGGGCTGGGGTGTGGCTCAGTGATAGAGCACTAGCCTAGCACGTGGGAGGTCCTGGGTTTGATCCCAGCTCTGCACAAAAAACAGAGTAGGAATGAAATAAAATTAGGAATCAGTTTGGGAAAAGAAAATATCATATTTACCATCTTATTGTTTTCCCAAACTGTATTTTCAAAGGAGAATAGACAGATGAACCCTTAGAAAAAAATGAATCTCTGGAGAAAACAAAACAAAAAACAGGTGTGGTGGCTCACACCTTTAATCCCAGCACTGGGAGGCAGAGGCAGGTGGATCTCGGTGAGTTCAAGGCCAGCCTGGTCTACACAGCGAGTTCTAGGCCCACTGGGCTACAGGGAGATTCTTTCTTCAAAAAGAATCACCCCCCCCAAAAAAAAGAAAAAGCAACGTCTGAAATGTCAGCTTCTCATGTGGTGTGAGGACAGAGAATGCTAACTGGTATTCTCCCTCTTCTTAAAGGTTTCTGTTTATTTGGCAGAGGAATGAATGGCCCAGAGCAGGCATCAGACTTGCTTTCTCTGAGCTCCAGGGTTTCGTCAGCCTTGACATGAACTTTCCAGAACAGCTACTCCAGGTAGTGAGTGCCATCCCTATCTGTCCACCTGGTGCGTCTGTAAAATTTATCCCCTGGATTCCCAAATGAGGAGTGAATTTTTGTTCTGTTTTGTTTTCCTTTTTTGTTTATTTTTGTTTTGCTTTGCTTTCGTTTTGAAACTGGGTCTTATGTAACCCAGGCTGGCCTAGAACTCACGTCGTAGCAGACATAGAACTTCTGATCCTCCTGCCTCTACCTCCCTGGTGCTGGGAGTAGAGGGGTGTAAAAACACCTCTGATTTATGTGGTGCTGGGGGGATTCAAACCCAGGGCTTCATGCTAAGCAGGCACTCACTAACTGAGCTACATTCCCAGCTCATTTTTCACTTCAACAAATTTTTTTTATTTATTTTATGTGTATGAGTGTTTTGCACCACATGCATGCAATACCATTAGAAGCCAGAGGAGGGCCTCGGATTCCCTGGAACTGTAGTTATGGACAGTTGTTAGCCGCCATGTGTGTGTGTTGGGAACCATACCCTAGTCCTCTGTAAGAGCAGCCAGTTTTCTTAACCATTGAGCAATCGCTTCAGCCTTCTTACTTTCCATTTTCTTTTTGAGTTTTAAGAGATTTTATTTGAAAAATGGACATGTAAAAAATGCTCACAATACTTAAAGAATAAAAAAAAAATCTATTATGAACAAGCTTGCTACACAATTAGCCATCAAACTCACAGCAAGTTTTTCAAAGGAGATTATCTAAGGAGAAAAGGATCTGACCAACATTTGATATAGACCTCAGCTACAGGCTTTTAAGGAGGGCAAAATGGTCATCCAGAATTTACAAATGACTTGGAATTTTGAAATGGGCTATAAGACACTTAATAGCAGACTTGATTACACACATAGAATGTCCACTAGAAGACTCCAGGGTCACTGCCCACCATAATTCATAACAAAGGTCTTCAGTTCAGGCCTACCAAGTGGTTAAGAGTAGATCTTACTTTAAAGAATCTTACTTTCCATTTTTTACTGTGGGAAGCATTCAAATGTCTGTCAGAGTAAAAAGACTAGCCCCAGGTCCACTTCCTCATCCTGTAACTTACTTGTGTCTTCAAGGCTGCATGAGGCCCAGTCAGCACTTGTTCTTGATGGTGGAGTTCTTGACGATGGAGTTCAGATACTACTGAATCTTCTGGATCATATGGCCCAAGGGGCACAGTAGCTTCACAGTAGCCTGCTTGGACCTGTAGAGCCTTCTTTTATTATGTTCATTTTTCTATATTAAAACTAGGAACTTTGCAAATCATTTGGTAAATGAGCTAAAGCAACACCCCCAAATGAGGAAGACACACTGCCTGCCTCCAAAATACAAAGAGACCACTGAGCACTGTGCATCCTCCTAGTTGTAGGAGGGCCCAGACGTGACAACTTAGCCTTCCCTGAGAAGGGCTATCCTGAGCTGCTCACCTCTGGAACTCTCACGGGTTCACTTGAGCTGGGCCTTCACATTAGTCTGGCCCCCTTCCCAGCTTGTATTTCTTTTCTTTTCTTTTGTTTTTTTTTTTCAGACATGGTCTCCCTATAGCCCCAGCTGGCCTGGAACTCACTACATAGACCAGGTCAGCCTAGATCTCTGTGCTGGGTAGCTTTAGTGTCAACTTGACACACCTGGGTTGAGGGAGCCTCAATTGGGGAACTGGCTCCATTGGACTGGCCTGTGGCCATGTCTGTGGAGTATTGTCTTGATTGTTGGGCAGTGTGGGAGGGCCCAGCCCACAATGGGTGGTGCCACCCTGGGCAGGTTGTTGTGTATGGTATAAGAGGGCAGGCTGGGCATGGGCCAGGGGAGCAAGCCAGTAAGCAGCATTCCTCCATGACTTATGCTTCAGCTCCTACCTCCAGGTTCCTGCCCTGAGTTCCTGCCTTGGGCACCCTAAGTGATGAACTGTGACCCAGGAGATGTGAGCTGAATAAACCCTTTCCTCCCCAAGTTGGTGTCGGTCAGAGTGTTTTGTCACAGCAATTGAGGACAAACTACAACAATCTCACAGAGATTCTCCTGTCTCTGCCTCCCAAGTGTTGGGATTAAAGACCTGCACCACCACACCCAGCTCTCTCTCCATCTTTTTTTTTTTTTTAATTCTTTTTGAGACAGGGTCTCCCTGTAGCCCTAGCTGTCCTAGGACTCACTATGTAAACCAGGATGGACTTGGACTCAGAAATCTGCCTGCCTCTGCCTCCCAAGGGCTGGGACTACAGGCGTGTGCCACTGTGCCTGGCCTCTCTCCATCTTCTTATATGTAAATGTCTGATGGAGGGGTCTGTAATAGTTGCCATTCCCTCCCTCCCTCCCTCCCTCCCTCCCTTCCTTCCTTCCTATTTTAT
The DNA here is from genome assembly GCA_009823505.1 of Rhizomys pruinosus. Taxonomy (NCBI): domain Eukaryota; kingdom Metazoa; phylum Chordata; class Mammalia; order Rodentia; family Spalacidae; genus Rhizomys; species Rhizomys pruinosus. The sequence continues at coordinate 558,959 of VZQC01004216.1, forward strand.
GAGTATGAGTGTCTTGCCCGCCTGTAAGTTAGTTTCCGTGTGTGTGTGTGTGTGTGTGTGTGTGTGTGTGTGTGTTTGATCTTTTCAAGACAGGGTCTCCCTATAGCCCCAGCTGTCCTAGAACTCACTCTGTAGACCAGGCTGGCCTTGAACTCACAAAGATCTACCTAGTTTCCATGTTTTACAACCCCCACAGAGGCCAGAAGAGGCCATCAGAACCCTTGGACCTGGAGTTAGTAACCATGTGGCTGGCAGAAAAGGCAGATGTACCAGGCTTAAGTGCATGATATAATCAGTATTTGAGTGACATTCATCTGGCTAAAATTCAGCTCAGAAAAAAAAAATCAGACATTTTTCTAAAAAGCCACTGTGACTTTCCACCCAGAATATTGTGTTAGGATTAAATTTCTTGCAAGAGTTTGAGTTTGCCAGATGTTTATCCGTTTTCATTTTCTTTTCTTTTTTAAATATTTTGTTTTTTTTATTTATTTGTATTTTTAATATTTTTAAGATATCTTATTTATGTGTATGAGTGTACTGTCTGCATGTAGGTTGGTGCACCTGTTTCGTGCAATGCTGTGGTGGTCAGAAGAGGGTGTCAGATTCCCCTGGAACTGGAGTTAGAGATGGTTCTTAGCCGCCATGTGGGTGCTGGGAATCGAACCCAGGTCCTCTGAAAGAGCAGTCGGAGCTCTTAACTGCTGAGCCATCTCTCCAGCCCCATTTATTTATATTTTATGTGTATGAGTGTTTGTTATACCTGCCTGTGTTTAAGGGCACCCATGTCATGCAGTGCCCACAGAGGACAGAAGAGGACATTGGATCCCCTGGACCTAGAGTTATAATAGATGGTTGTTAGCCACTGTCTGGGTGCTGGAATTTGAACCCAGGGTCATCTACAAGAACAGCCAATGCTCTCAACCACTGAGCCATCAATCCAGCCCCTTCCTTTTCATTTTCTAAGATTTGTTTTTCAAATTATTTTTTTTTATTTATTTATTTTATGTGTATGAGTGTACTGTCTGCATGTATGTCTATGCACCCATGTCGTGCAATGCTGCGGAGGTCAGAAGAGGGCGTCGGATTCCCCTGGAACTGGAGTTCTCCTGGAATTGGAGTTTCGGACAGTTCTCGGCCGCCATGTGGGTGCTGGGGATCGAACCCGGGTCCTCTGTAAGAGCAGTCGGCACTCTTAACCACTAGGCCATCTCTCCAGCCCCAAATTATTTTTAATCAAGTGTCTCTGTGTGTCTGTGTGTGGGTATATCCATGTGAGTGCAGGTGTTTGTGGAAGCCACATGTGTCAGAGCTCCTTGGTGCCAGAGCTACAGCTAGTTATGAGGGCACTGAAGTCAGGTCTTCTGCAAGAGCAGCACACCCTCTTCCCAGCTGAGCCATCTCTCCAGCCCTCTCTTTCACTTTCTAAATGGTAATCTATCATAGATTGACCATGTGTAGCTTATGGCCAATATCCCAGTCTTGGTATTGGCAGAGAAGGCCCTCTGTGCATAAGAGCACTGCAAGCAGACCCTTCAGCTTAAGTCATTTTATAGAAAGCCCTCAAGCTATCCAAGCGCCTCACCAGAGACCTTCAAGGACTAGTGTGAAGTGGCCTCATTTTCCTGGTGCAAGCATTAAATGTCAAAAACAATGTTCTTTTGGATAATACAGAGGATTAACTTAACTATGAAAGTTCTTTCTCTTAAAACCTCATGCCGAATTTGTTATTTTCCTTCAAAGCCTGAGTTATGGATTGTGAAAGTATATTCAAAAGCTTTAAGTATATTTAACCAGCTACTCATGAGACTGAGCCAGAAGGATCCCAGGTTTAAGGTAGCCTAAGCCATAGAGTGAGTTCAAGAGCAGCCTGTCAACTTGTGAGATCCTGCCTCAAAATAAAAAGTCAAAAGAGGGCTGGAGCTGTAACTCGGTAACTTGTCTAGAATGCTGAGCCCCATGAACTTTGCAGGTAAATGGACAGAACTGGAAGATATTAAGTTAAGTGAAGTAACATAGTCCCAGAAAAACAAACGATGAATGGTATCCCTCATCTGTGGATGCTAGCACCAATTACCTAGTTGTAAGTATTTCTTGTGCAGGGTTCCTTGAGCTTTTGTCCAAGAGGTTGAGAGTGATGCATATTGGAAAGAACAACAACAACAGAAAAGACTGCGTCAAAGAACTGACTGAAACGGTGAACTTCTGCTCGAAATGGTCAACTTCTGCATCGAGAATTTTGAGAGAGACTGAGAAAAAGATGAAAAACATGTTTGGCAGAATGCATGAGCTCTGGTGGGGTTGGGGTAGGGAGGGGGACACGGGTCTAGATTTGATTTGCAATGTGATCTTGTATAAAAATAAATAAATATAAAAAAAAATCCTGAGCCCCCTAGAACTGCAAAAAGACGGAAGATGATTTGAGGTTGCTTACCAGAGAGCGTGATACTCACTGTCCTCCACCAAGATTTACAGCACAATTCCAGCATACAGAGATTAATTTATGGATCTTGGAAGCAGGATCCTTCCTACCATGGACATTCCTCCTGGCCAAGGGCTGTCTCCAGCAAGGCCAATCAGTGACCTTTGGTGTGTGTGTCACCGGGTTCAGTTAGGCTCTCACTGTTGTTTACAGCCTTGTGTCCTCTAGGTGGCGCCCTGGGACACAGAACGCTGCTGCATAATGACTTTTTCCACATCCTTTTCAAGGAAAGACCTCCATGGCGTAACCCTCCAGCGGCCCTCTTCTCTGCTTCAGTATAATTTGGGTATATCTCTGTTTCTCTTCAGAGCAGACCTGCTCCACAACCCGTTCAAGCCTCTGCACCGGCTCACTGGCAGAGATGTAGGAAGACAGGATTTCATTACAGAGAACAAGATGTCCCAGAGTTTTCCATGGATGGATTTTGCCTGTGGGTCTCTATGCTTTTCACCTACCAGTGGCTCCTCATGACTTGACTTTTCCGTGAATACTCTAAACTACAATGAGTTTCTTCTACTTTTTAAATTTTTAATCTTTTTATTTATATTTATTTTTTTATGTGTATGAGTATTATTATGCCTGTGTGTATGTAAGTGCGCCTGTGTTCTACAGTGCCTGAAGAATTAATAAGAGGCCATCAGATCCCCTGGAACTGGAGTTATGGATTATTGTTAGCCACCATATGGGTGCTGGGATTTGAACCCAGGTCCTCTGAGCCATCTCTCCAGCCCTTAAATTTAAAATTTTAATCTCATTTTCCTTAATAACTAATTTACACCGGTTGTAGTAGCCCATGGCTTTAATCCTAGCACTCGGGGTGCAGAAGCAGGTGGATCTCTGTGAGTTCAAGGCCAGCCTGGTCTACAGAGTGAGCTCCAGGCTAGCTGAGACTAAAGGGAGACCCTGTCTCAAAAAGACCAAAAAAATTAATAATAATTTACTAGCTTCTCTTTCCCCCCCTCTTCTATCCTATATCATGCATACAGAGTCATAGAAAAACCTAGAAATCATTCTATCCAATCCCCTTAGAGAGGAGAGGCTCAGGGAGGGGACTCGAGTTGCACCAGTCCCACAGCTAATCAAATGGTGTCGAAGCTGGGTCTGTTCCCTGCACCAATAAAGCTTTCTTGTTGATCTCTCAAAGGACTTACCCATTCCCCATCTGTGTTAGACACCACCCACAACAAAACCCTTTCTGGGGATCATGTGTCACCTTCAGTGGGCTTAGAGGACCCCAGACAAAGGTCTTCCCACAATGCACAGTGCACTGAAGGTACTGCTCCCCTGGACCTCCCTGTTTGAGTCCCCCTCCTACACAGTCTCCACCAGATCTCTTGAGCAGCACCATTCCCACAGTCGTGTGAACTCTTCATGTTCCCACAGGTAGTGGCAATGTGCAAACTGGAATCCTGGGCTCCTGACCCAGGTTGGTGGCGTTTCCCCAGTGGGGGCTGAGGGCGGCCTGGAACAAGAGATGAGGGAAGGAGACAGAAAGCAAAGACAGTCACAGAAGAGGCCAGAAGGTCACAGGAGAGAAGCTGGATGTTAGGAAGCCAGTGCCAACAATCTCTCCCTCCTGATCTGGCCCCTTTGAGTTCCATGTGGCCGAGACTGGTAGGGAAAACTGGCTTTTGTCATAAACACGAACCTTATTTCCCCCAAATCCTAGCTTAAAGTTACTCTTTGAGAACACACATCTTTGTTTATTAAACAAAAATGGATCTGACCACAAGCATTGTTGTGGCAACAGGGGCCATTCGCATAGATGATAGGACTGGGAACTAGAGAGCTGGAAACTGCCAATGGCGGGGTTGCAAGCCGACAAGACCTCCTCTCTAAACTGTTAACTTCGCTTTGAAATGTCTTCACCCTTTTGATGGTCATAACTTGCCATCCTTTCTAACAGAGCCATCAGCGGTATATTCAGCTGCCTTGAAAACTGGTATGGTCTAGCGGGGGTGGGGGATTATGACTCAATCAGTAAAGTATTTGCTGTACATGAGGACCTGAGTTTGATCCCCAGAACTCACACTTAAAAGGCTGGGCATACTAGGAGTGGTGGTATACACCTTTAATCCCAGCACTTAGGAGGCATAGTTGAGGCCAGCCTGGTCTAGATAGAGTTCCAGGCCAGCTGGGACTACATAGTAAGACCTTGTCTCAAACACAAACCAACAAAACCCCAGCATAGTGCTATAAGCTTGTAATTATATCACTGGGGACATGAGACAGGTGGATCTCTGGGACTTGCTGGCCAGCCAATCTAGCTCAGTCAGTGAGCTCAGGTTCAGGAGAGACCTTGCCTCAAAAAATAAAGTAGATAATGATTGAGGAAGATACTCAGTGTCAAACCCTGGCCTCCATACCCACATGCAAATACACACAGTCAAACAGACAGACAGACAGACAGACAGACAGACACACACACACACACACACACACACACACACACATACAGATAAGAAACCAGTCACTTGAGACATTTAAGCAGAAACCTAAGATATGACCTTGAGAAGCAGAAATGGCCATGTTCAGGAATATTCTAAACATACCAGTTCTTGCTAAGGGGCATTTCTAGGTTAGCGAGTAAGACCAGATCATCTCTGAGGTCACTTTCCAAAAGTGAGAGTCTTATGATTTGTTTGTTTGGCTTTCTGACTTGTTTCTAGTCTTTATAGATAATGAAAAGGTCTATATAATTTGCACTAAAGAAAAAAAAAGACTTTGGTAATGAGGATTTTTTTGCTCTTTATGAAAATTGAGCTAAGCCTGGTGGCAAAGCCTTCGATCCTAGCACTCAGGAGGCAGAGGCAGGTAGATTTCTATGAGTTCAAGGCCAGCCTGGTTTATATAGTGAGTTCCAGGCCAGCTGGGGGATACAGGCAAGACCCTGTCTCAACAAGACCAAAAAAAAAAAAAAAAAGAGAGAGAGAGAAAGAAAACCTTGAAACAAAAGAACCAAAGATCCACCTGCCTCTGCCTCCTAAGTGCGAGGATTAAAGGCGTGGCCACCACACCCGGCTAAAAAAAATCTTTTTTTTTTTGGTCTTTTCAAGACAGGGTCTCCCTATAGCCCCAGCTGTCCTGGAACTTGCTCTGTAGACCAGGCTGGCCTTGAACTCACAAAGATCCACCTGCCTCTGCCTCCCAAGTGCTAGGATTAAAGGCGTGCAAATGAGACAAAAGAGTCCCACAGAAAAACTGAAGAATTTTCAGGTCTATCAGTTCAATTTATAGCTGTATTGCTTTCTTGTGAAATACTTTTTTTTTTTGAGACAGGGTTTCTCTGTAGCCCCAGCTGTCCTGGAACTCACTTTGTAGACAAGGCTGGCCTTGATCTCACAGAGATCCACCTGCCTCTGCCTCCCAAGTGCTGGGACTAAAGGTAAGCACCACTACACCCAGCTATTTAAAATATTCATTTTGAAAAACTTATGTACTAACTTGATTTATTTCTTGATTGTTTGTTTGTTATATAACACATTTAAGTAAAAATTTGCAAGTCAAAAAAGTATAAAGGATAAAGTTTAAACCATTCAAAATTGTACCTTCTAGTTATGACCATTGCTCATAAGTTTGTTGTTTGTTTGTGAACATGTCACCCATGTTCAGCTCAAACTCACGATCCTCCTGCCTCAACCTCCCAGTTCTGGGCATACAGGGATGTACCACCCAACCTGCCTTACCTGCCCTTCCCTTTGGCCCATTCAGCCTTAATGTTTTCATATCCCCTCCTGTCTGCCTGGTACTCTAAATTCTATACAGAAGCATCACATAAATGATTCAGAAAAACCATTCAATTGTCCTTGAAATCTATAGAAACAGACCATTTAATGACCTCTTTGGTCTTTTTTTTTTTATTATTATGTGTATGAATGTACTGTCTGTATATTCACAGGTGTAGTGGTGCATACCTTTAGTCCCAGCACTTGGGAGGCAGAGGCAGGTGGATCTCTGTGAGATCAAGGCCAGCCTTGTCTACAAAGTGAGTTCCAGGCCAGCTGGGGCTACAGAGAGACCCTGGCTCAAAAAAAAAAAAAAAAAAAGTATTTCACAAGAAAGCAATACAGCTATAAATTGAACTGATAGACCTGAAAATTCTTCAGTTTTTCTGTGGGACTCTTTTGTCTCATTAAAAAGGTTCTTTTAAGTTTCAATTTTCTCTCTCTCTCTCTCTCTCTATCTCTCTCTCTCTCTCTCTCTCTCTCTCTTTGGTCTTGTTGAGACAGGGTCTGCCTGTATCCCCCAACTGGCCTGGAACTCACTATATAAACCAGGCTAGCCTTGATGTAGGTCTGTGCACCCGTGTCGTGCAATGACACAGAGGTCAGAAGAGGGTGTCGGATTCCCCAGGAACTGGAGTTAAAGACGGTTCTCAGCCACCATGTGGGTGCTGGGGATTGAACCCGGGTCCTCTGCAAGAGCAGTTGGCGCTCTTAACCACTAGGCCATCTCTCCAGCCCTGGTCTTTATTTCTGTGATTATATCTTTCTAGAAAGAATTACAGGTTCAAGCCTCAGGAAGTGAAGGTCCATTAGGGTTAATAAACAAGAGGAAAAAGGAGACCCATGTCCCAAGAATGACAACCCCTCTCTGCATGTAGTTTCCTGACTGCTCACTCTTTCCTTCCCCTCCCCAAGAGGGAGTTTTGAGGCACACTACAACAGAGTATACAGACCTCTTCAGGATACATAAAGATTAGAAACAAGCCAGAAGGCCAAACAAACAAACATCATAGAATTTCAATCAGAATCTCATTGTTGGAAAGGAACCCCATTGGCTCTCTAACCTGGTAATGCCCTTAGCAAGAACTGGTTTTCCTGAACATGGCCATTTCTGCTTCTCAAGGTTGACTTCTGCTTAAATTTCTCAAACCTCTATCTTATCAAAATGACCAGTGTTTGACCAGACCTGATTCCTTTCTACTAACTTTTATCATCCAAATATTGGTCTTTGAGAAGGGAGCAGCCTAGATCTTAATTCCAATAACATCCCCAGAGTGGATCTTAGGTTAAGCCCAAAGTTCAAGGCCAAAGATGGACATGTAAGAGGCTACCAGATTCACAAGAGAAGCATCTTCACTATAAAAGGTCCTTCTTGGGGCTGGAGAGAAGACCTAGCAGTTAAGAGCGCCGACTGCTCTTGCAGAGGACTCAGGTTCGATCCCCAGCACCCACATGGCGGCTGAAAACCATCTTTAATTCCAGTTCCAGGGGAATCCGACACTCTCTTCTGACCTCTGCATTGCAGGACATGGGTGCACTAACCTACATGCAGACAGTACATTCATACACATATGAAAATAAAATAAAAAGCTAATGGGCTAGGTGTGGTGGTGCACACCTTTAATCCCAGCACTCAGGAGGCAGAGGCAAGCAGATCTCTGTGAGTTCAAGGCCAGCCTGGTCTACAGAGTAAGCTCTAGGCCAGCTGGGACTAACGGAGACCCTGTCTCAAAAAAATACCCCCCCCCCAAAAAAAAGGTTCTTCTCATAGGCACTGGCTCTCCCAGGCCACACAAAAGACTGGGTTTTAATCTTTTACCATAGGATACACTTTGCCCTCTTGACTTTTTTCAAAAGCAATCTTATCAGAGACCACAGATAAAGCTGTGAAACCCCAATGTCTTGGTCATCTTCCAACTCCAAACATCATCATAGACCCTGGCCACAGACATGATTACCTTGATTTATTTATTTATTTATTTATTTTGGTCTTTTTGAGACAGGGTCTCCCTGTAGCCCCAGAGGACCTGGAACTTGCTCTGTAGACCAGGCTGGACTTGAACTCACAGAGATCTGCCTGCCTCTGCCTCCCTAGGGCTAGGATTAAAGGCGCGTGCCACCATGCCTGGCCTTGATTTTTTTTTTTTTAAGAATGTGTAATCAAACACTGTCTCAACTATTTGGGGAGGAAAATACCTTGAGAAAGTTTCTGCAGAATGCCAAGCTTTGAGCAATGCAACTTCCTGGTACATGCTCCAAAGTAAACCTGATGCAAATGGTTCCCCTCCAAAGTAAACCTGATGCAAATTTGCACTAACAGTGCAACCATTCCACTGTTGACCTGTTAAAAATAGCTAATTCTGGTGACTTATAAACGAATCCCCCTATAGCCCTTTCTCAGGGAATTAATGAATTATCAGGGGTGAGAACAGTCCATCCTATGTTATGATAACTAAGAGCTCACATCTGATAAGAGAATGCCTACATTTTTATTGTCTTGCAAGTATTTAATCTCACATTAAATAATAACAATAAAAGGAAAAAGGAGGGCCTGGAACATTGTCCATCCCTTCATGTCACCTGCTTGGCAGATTTGGTAGGATGTTGCTTGGATTCAGTTCCCAACACCCACATAGTATATTACGACTATCCCTACCTCCAGTTCCAGGAGATCTGATTTCCGTTTCTGGCCTCCACCGGCATTGCACACATGGGTACACTTGCATACATGCAGGCAAAATATTCATACACATAAAAAATTTTAAAAATTAATGCAAACACTTTTAAAAGTCCTCCACACAACAACCTAAAGGAGGGTTATTCAAAATAATCACGATATGGGGCTGGAGAGATGGCCTAGCGGTTAAGAGCTCCGACTGCTCTTGCAGAGGACCTGGGTTCGATCCCCAGCACCCACATGGCGGATGAGAACCATTTTTAACTCTAGTTCCAGGGGAATCTGACACCCTCTTCTGACCTCCGTGGCATTGCACGACATGGGTGCACAAACCTACATGCAGACAGTACATTCATACACATAAAAATAAGTTTAAAAAAAGTCACAATTTCCTTTTGTTGTTTTGTTTTGTTTTGTTTTGTTTTGAGACAGGGTCTCCCTGTAGCCCAGCTGGTCTGGAATTTGCTATGTACACCAGGCTGGCCTTGAACCCAGAGAGATTTGTCTGCCTCTGCCTCCTAAGTGTAGGATTAAAGGCATGTGCCACCATGCCCGGCTAAGTTCCTGGGTCTTACAGTTTGGGATGGACAGGCACACAGGCACCACTCATGTCCAATACAGTCAAATATATTTGTCTTGGGAATATGGCTCAGTAAGAGATCTTGCTGCTCTTCCAGGGGACCCAAGTTTGGTTCCCAACATCCACATGAGGGAGTTCACAACTGCCTGTAACTCCATCCAGCTCCAGTGAATCTATTGCTCTCTCTGGTCTCCAAGGGCATGGGTATACACATATGCACAGACACTCATGCAGACACACAGATACACATAATAAAAATATCTGTCTACTTCTGCCTCCCTAGTGCTAGGATTAAAGGCGTGTGCCACCATGCCTGGCTCTAGTGTAAAGGTCTTAATTGGCCTTCCTTGTGATTCTAGAAGGGAGCAACATCTCATTCTGTAACACTGAGCAAGCATCCCAAACAGCTGAGCAGAAGAGTCAGCAGTATAGACAGGAAAGGACTGATGGAAGCCCAGCCGGGTCATTTCAAAGTTAGCATCCTTGGGGCTAGAGAAATGGCTCAGTGGCTAAGAGCACTGGCTGCTCTTGAGAGGACCCAGATTCAGTTCCCAGCACCAACATGCCAGCCAACAACAATCTGTACTTCCAGTTCCAAGGGATCCAACACCTTCTGACCTCTATGGACATTGCATGACATGGTCGCATTTATATATATGTAAGCAGTATAAAATAAAAATAAAATTTGAAAAGTATCCTTGTGAGAGAGACAGAGGGATAGAAAAATAATTAACATCATGGTTCTTTTTCTTGGCAAGGATCACAGGTGCAATGTGCATAGAAACTGGCCTGTCTGGAAATCTGGCTGTTATTCTGTCCAGATAGAGGCTTGGAAGGTCAGATAAACAGGTTGGTTGTGGAAGCCTAGTCCAAAATAATGGCTTCTCCATTGTTTTTCACTTTAATACTACCAAGAACATGCTTCTCCTGTCTAACCAGCTTCTAAAGCAGAGAATCATGTGTGTAACCATGCTACCCAGCCACCCTCTTCGCACTGATGTCAGAAAGTTCAGGAAGCATGACCAGTTTTTTTTTTTTTTTTTTT
>VZQC01004216.1:570675-595981 GCA_009823505.1 Rhizomys pruinosus
AAAAAAAAAAAAAAAAAAAGAGGTACTGGGGATGGAACCTGGGGCTTTGTGCATGTCAGATGAGAGTTTTGCCACTGAGATATACACCCTCATCCCCCAACTTTTTTGTCTAAAACAGGGTCTAGCCAAGGCTTGCTTGAACTCACTATGTCGAAGTTGGGCTAGAACTCATGTTCTCTTGCCTCAACCTCCCAAGTGCTGAAATTATATATTGAATGATTACTAGCTTTGGCTTTAGCCTCTTAGTGCCTCTTAGCTCTGCTGCCCTCTTCTCTACCCTCAACTTCGCTTCTCATTTCAGAGTCTGGCGATCTCTGGAAGGGCTTCTGTGAGAGCCTGTCAGGTGATCTTGCATGCAGTCCTGCCCCCAAATCGAGTCTAAAACATGGTAAGTCTACCTCTCTAAGTTCCTTCTAGAAGGTGCCCCAATCATAAGATAAAGGGCATTCAGGGGGGCTGGAGAGATAGCCTAGCAGTTAAGAGCACCGACTGCTCTTGCAGAGGATCCAGGTTCGATTCCCAGCATCCACACGGCGGCTGAGAACCGTCTTTAACTCCAGTTCCAGGGGAATCCGACACCCTCTTCTGACCTCCGCAGCATTGCACGACATGGGTACAGACCTGCATGCAGACAGTACATTCATACACATACAAAAATAAATAAAATTGAAAAAAAAAAAGGGCATTCAGGACCATTTACAACCTGGAAGAACGGTGACCCCCACCTGTGCTCCTGGGGTGGCGTACTCATAATGCCCTGGAGCCCCCCCCTCCCCCCCGGAAAGACTTGTGTCTAATGGGCTGCACAGCTTTGAAGTTCAGGGTCGAAAATCCCATCTCCTGCCGGGCGTGGTGGAGGCAGATCTCTGTCAGATTGAGGCCAACCTGCTCTACATAGGCAGTTTCCAGGCCAGCTGGGGTTACAGGGAGACCCTGTCTCAAAACAAGCAAATAATCCCATCTCCATTGTGAAAGCTCTCTGATCCCATCACCCCTGCACTCTCGTGACTTCCTCGCTCTCTGTAGCATTCTCAGCATACCTAGTCCGCCATGGAGTCACCATTCACCTGTCTCATCCTCACTGGACCACAAGCTCCTGGAATCGGGACTGTGTGGTCGGACCCACAGCATTCCCTCACCAAGGGCCTGGCATACACTGTGGCAACTTAGTCACTGGTGAATATCCAAACAGTGATTGGCCTTTGATGGGCTTTTGAACAACATCTAAAAATTATCTTGCCTGAAGTTCTTCTGTCCTATTCTCCAAAACATAAAAGACAAGACCACCACTAATTTGTACCTTTGGGGGAAAAAAAAAATCAAAGGAAAGTGTCCCTCCGGGTTGTCCTACATGGATGGCCTTCCATAGTGTTTTTCTTGTTTATATTTATTTATATTTTTATTTTATGTCTATTATTACCTGCTTGTAAGGGCAACTATGAGCGCAATGCCCACAGAGGTCAGAAGAGGGCATCAGATCCCTTGGTACTGGAGTTACAGATGGTTGTGAGATGTCGTTTGTGCTGGGAACCCAACCTGAGTTCTCTGCAAGAGTGGCCAGTGTTCTTAACCACCGAGAGATCTTTCTGCTGTAGTCTGATAACCACTTCCTCTTCTATCAGCCTATCTGTCTGTCTGGCCATAATGCATCTCAAATGCTAGGCTGACTGGTGTCTTCAACACACATGGTTAAGGGCCCAAGACTCTGCGGTCATCTCCCCTTATCCTTGATTTCACATCCTGACATTTCAGTTACTTGCAATCAGTTACAATCAGATAATATTAAATGGAAAATTCCAGAAATAATTCATGTTTTAAATAACTCAGATTACAATATATTGTTATAATTGCTCTTTAATTATTATGTCGTTAATTTTTTATTGTAGCTATAAACTTTGTCATAAATACGAAATCTAGGGAAAAAAAACATGTGCCTAGTTCAGCAGGACCCATGGTTTTGGGTATCCACTGGGGATCATGGAATGTACCCCATGGATAAAGAGATTACTGTCAATCTTTTGGACTGAATGCAGCACCCTAATCAAGTACCTACTCAGTTCAGCACCCTCACATCACCTCCCCTTTTGCTTCCTGAAGTGGCTACAAATTCCCCAGGTGGCACACGCTCGGCTTCTCAGTCCCAGTCCACTCCCACCCTGACCAACACCTAATCTGTGCCGAGGTCACCATCTTGCTTTTGGTTTTCTGCCTTTCCTCCTCTGATGTCCTCTTCTCTCCACCTGTCAAAACCCTATTCAATGCCAGCAGTTGGAAGGCAGAGGCAGGCAGATCTCATGAGTTCGAGCCTAGTCTACACGGCAAGTTCCAGCCCAGCCAGGGCTACATCATGAGACCTTGTCTCAAATAAATAACTAAATAAATATTCTGCATGCTTCAAGGCCCAGTCCAAAGGTCCTTTTCTCCCTAAAGCGTCCGATCAGCAAAGGTGGCTTTGATTCTTGCTGCTGAGACTAAAGTCCTTAGTCCTTCCTGAGTCATTGCCCAGGCTGCACTGCAGTTTTTGAGTCCCGTTGTTTGTAAGGAATCATCCTGAGGGAGTGTTTGCAGGCTGCAGCATAGGGCAGTGCACACAGTGGGTGCTCAATAAATAGCAGACTAACTGGGATAAGAGAATCTACACTACTTCCTGCAGATGAAGCAGAGGCTACCTGAGCCCCGAGGAACCAGCAGGTCCCTGTCTTCCCTTTTCATCAATGGGGACAATTAATGGGGAAGGAGGGCGGGAATGTCCCTCCTCTCCCTCAGCTGGCACTATTAAGAGGCAGAGCAGGTGTGACAGGCGGTTTCCTTGGCTCCACCCCATTTCTTTTCCCCCAAACACAGAGCAGATCCCCAGCTCTGCAGGACTGGAGTCACCGCCACAGCACTGGGCACACAGGATACATGGTCACCAGCCCAGGGTACCCCTGCATCGGCATGGCCCAGACAGGTGTCTCCTGCAGCCCCAGGTACCTCACCTCTGTCCCTCAGGCCGTGTTGCTCTTCAGCCTGGTCCTCGCCTCCTTCCACTCGTCCTGCTGGACAGGTAAGAGTCCTGAGCTTTATTCTTGACCACGCTGGAAGGGGAGGGCAGGGCAGAGGGGGAGGGGAAGATTCCTTGGCCAGGGTTGGTCCTGCCTGGAGGAAAGAGGAAACAGAAGCCTCCCTTGAAGGACTGTGCAGGGAGGATGGGTGGGAATGGGTCGGGGGTGTCTGAGGTTTGTTTGGGACCACGAGGCAACACTCAGTCCCTTCCTAGGAGAGGAGCAGCTGCCTCTGTCCCTCCTTTGCCTCCAAAAAATAAAAAATTAAAAAAATAAAATGGGATTTGCCAATTTGCCAAAATCCCATCCAGTCCCTCCTAGTGAGACCTCACCTTCCCCTACCTCAGTCCCCCTCCCTCCAACTCCAAGTCACCCTGTTACTTTCAAAAACTGGAAAGCTGTCCTTGGCTCTCCAGCCCTCCCCAGGCCGGGGATTCTCGCCCCCACCGTTTCCAGGGGCCTGGCTCTCCCAGGCTGAGTTCTGCGCCTCAGTCCCCAGGGGTCCGCCTTCCGCCCTCATACTTCTAGCCTTGACCTTGTCCTGATCTTCCTCAGAATGTCCCCAGGGATCTGACACTCTCTGGACACATTCTCCTGTCACAGGCCACCTCCCTTGTCCCTCATCCTGAGTCTCTCTCCTGCAGGAGTTTCTTGGGGCCCTTCAGAGCCAGAGAACCTCAATTTTTCTCACCTCCCATATCTTACTAGCTGTGTGATCTTGAGGAAATTGTTTCACCTCTCTGTGCCCCAGTATTTGTTTATAACATGGGGATAAACTGAGTGCTGATTTATGGGATTTCATGTAATGAGGAAACGACTTAACTGCTTATAAAGAAGTTACAAGAAAATAGTGCTAAACACACATTAATGTTAGCAATTATGGTTGCCAAATCATGTCTCAGATTCATCCCTTCACAAATAAGGGTGTTGGTTTCTTTCTTCACGATCCCTTATTAGGTCTCCCCAAGTGTGGTGATTCCTGGCTGTTTCTTACAACACAGAGAGTGATATAAAATATTTAGGAATTGGGGCTGGAGAGATGGCCTAGCAGTTAAGAGCACCGACTGCTCTTGCAGAGGACCTGGTTTCGATACCCAGCACCCACATGGCAGCTGAGAACCGTCTTTAACTCCAGTTCCAGGGGAATCCAACACCCTCTTCTGACCTCCGCAGCATTGCACCAACCTACATGCAGACAGTACATTCATACACATAAAAAATAAATAATTAAAAAAATATTTAGGAATTTTCCTCTGGACCTTTCCATCTGAAAAAAAAAAAAAACCTGCTGATATGGGATGGTTTTTGACCTCTAAAAATGAAAACTTCATAGGATTCAACCTAATAGGAATGTCTCATTAACTAGTTTTTTTCCATTCTCGTACTCTGCCCATAGGAACATTGCTACCCTAGATGGAAAGGGGAGCTGAAGGTCAAGGCTAAGGAAGTGACTTGGTGTAGAAGGAAATTTCAAATGTCGAGGAATCAGTTTCTCCTAAACAAGACTCAACTCTAAGCTATTTAGCTGTAAATAATTTACAGTAGTCATCAGATTGCATGGAAGTAATTATCATACCTTAGCTGGATGGAGTGGCTGGGACTGGCTGGCTGTGGCTTAGCAACAGCTTTCTTCCTCAGTTACCCTGCTCTGTGACAACAGCACCTTTGAAGGACATGCTAGGCAGGGAGGCATTGAGAGTTTTTAAGTTTTTTTTTTTTTCTATTTTCAAGGAAACAGCAATATAATTTCCAGATAGGCTCTTCAAAATCAATCTCTTGGGCTAGGGATGTGGCTCAGCAAGCAGGAAGTCCTGGGATCTATCCCCAGCACTGCATAAAAAGGGCATTGTGGTCCATGGTTGTTACCTTAGTTCTCCACTGGAAGAGTCAGGAGAACCCCTAGTTCAAGGTCATTCAAAGCTATGTAATGAATTCAAGGCCAACCTGAGATAAATGACATTCTGTCTTTAATTTTTTTTTTTTTTTGGTATTTTTGAGACAGGGTCTCCCTTTAGTCCCAGCTGTCCTGGAGTTCGCTATGTAGACCAAGCTGACCTTGAACTCACAGATATCTGCCTGCCTCTGCCTCCCAAGTGCTAGGATTAAAGGCGTGAGCCACCACTGTATTACTTGCAAGTATGTAAGTATACCCATGTTGTGCAATGCCCAAGGAGGTCAGAAGAGGGCGTCAGATGCCCTGGAACTGGAACTACACATGGTTTTTATCTACCATGTGAATGCTGGGAACTGAACTCAGGTCTTCTGCAAGAGCAACCAGTGCTCTTAATCATTGAGCCGTCTCTCCAGCCCCCAAATTCTCTTTAAAAAGGAAATCAGAGCCGGGCGTGGTGGTGCACATCTTTAATCCCAGCACTTGGGAGGCAGAGGCAGGTGGATCTCTGTGAGTTCAAGGCCAGCCTGGTCTACAGAGCAAGCTCCGGGCCAGCTGAGACTAAAGGGAGACCCTGTCTCCAAAAGACACACACACACACACACACAAGGCAAATCGATCTCTTAGTTTTTATTATCCACCTGTCTAGATTAACATTTGTGCTGACAGAATTTTCTTCTGTGGTAAGACTGAGCCCTAGAATGTTCTCTAGCCATTCTGTTCTGCCAGTAAGGTTGCAACCAGCCACAGGTGCCAATTGAACACCTGGAATGTGGCTAAGGTGACTAGGAAGCTAAATTTTTAACCTAAGTTCATTTAAAAAATTGGGGGTGGGTATTTATTTTTGTTCTTTGTATATGAGTGTTTTGCCTGCATGTATGTAAGTGCACCCACACATGCAGTGCCCACAGATACCCAAAGAAAGCATAGGACTCCCTGCAACTGGAGCTATGGACAGTTGTTAGCCACCATTTGGTGCTAAGAACCAAATCCTGGTCCTCTGCAAGAGTAGCCAGTGCTCTAAACTGCTGAGCCATCTCTCTCCAGCCCCTTAAGTTCATTTTTAATCAATTTAAATAGCCACAGTGGTGGGGGACTTCTGTACTGGGCAGTGGGGACCACTTATTTTCCCAGCTTCAGCCACTGGAGGACACATGGGTGTGACTTTCCCCCCTAGGTCTTATATTTGTCCTCATAACCTGGCCTCACTCCTCAGATCCTAACAGAACTTTGACAATTCTTTCTAAAGTTCTTTCCATCTTTCTACCCCCTGCTTACGAATCAAGGGACAGTTCTCAGCATTGCCTATTCTGCAAAGCTATGGACTTGTTCAGGTGAGATGCCACTTTTGCTGATAACTGTGCCTGAGTAACTACATCACATCTGAAAGAGATAAAAAGACTCGAGGTCGGATTTTAGTGTTTATTCACATGCTGGGAAGAAACTGAATATACTACATTCTATATTTTTCAGTGCTGATTTCAATTTATATCGGAA
This sequence comes from Rhizomys pruinosus, assembly GCA_009823505.1. NCBI lineage: Eukaryota > Metazoa > Chordata > Mammalia > Rodentia > Spalacidae > Rhizomys > Rhizomys pruinosus. The sequence continues at coordinate 577,108 of VZQC01004216.1, forward strand.
AGACATTTATTTATTTATTTATTTATTTATTTATTTATTTATTTATTTATTATTTTTGAAACAGGGTCTCCCTATAGCCCCAGCTGGCCTGGAATTCACGCTATGGACCAGGCTGGCCTTGAATTCACAGAGATCCACCTGCCTCTGCCTCTCCCGTGCTAAGATTAAAGGCATGCACCACCATAGCTGGCTTAAAGATGGTTCTTAGCCACCATGTGGGTGCTGGGAATCAAACCAGGGTCGTCTTCAAGAGCAGTCAGTGCTCTTAACCGCTGAGCCATCTCTCCAGTCCGGAAAGACATTTTATAGCTATACCATCTGCATAGAGAGCAGCTATGCACATCAGGCTCTTGCTCATTGAAGAGCTGTGCTAGTTTTCTTTCTGTGGCTGTGAAAATTACCCTGACCAAAAATAACTTGGTGGGGGAAGAGGGTTTAAATTGGCTTACATAAAATTCCCCTGGAACTGGAGTTAAGGATGGTTCTTAGCCTCCTTGTGGGTGCTGGGAATCGAACATGGGTTATCTGCAAGAGCAGTCAGTGTTCTTAACCGCTGAGCCATCTCTCTAGCCCCAACACACAAACACATGACTTTAAACCACAGCATTTCCTTTCTTTTTTTTTTGTCCCCAAGATCTCATGTTAATATTGCAATATAAAATATAGTACAACGTAAAAGTCCCAAACTTTACAAAATTCCATCACTTAAAAGTTCAATGTGTTTTGGCGGCCGAGAACCGTTTGAAACTCCAATTCCAGGAGAACTCCAGTTCCAGGGGAATCCGACACCCTCTTCTGACCTCCGCGGCGTTGCACAACACGTGTGCACAAACTTGCATGCAGACAGTACATTCATACACATACAGAAATAAATAAAATTAATTTTAAAAATTAAAAAAAAAGTTCAATGTGTTTTTACAATATTCAAAGTGTCTTAACTGTGGGCTCTGGTAAAAGAAAGGACGTTAAATACTTCTTACTCCAAAAGGGAAGAACCAGGAGATAAAAACAAACATACTCAAGCAAAACCAAAGTCCAGCAGTACAAATCCATGTTCTGTAACTCAGTGTTCAACATCTGGGACTCACTCATGATCTTCTGGGCTTCGAAGGACTTGGGGAACTCCACTGCTCTGAGTCTTTGAGCTTCGACATGCACAGCTGCCTTAGGCTCAGCCTGGATGTGCTCCACACCTGCCACTGTCCCTGGTGCTCGTTCCTGGTCCTGACATTCACAGCACGCTGGGGTCTCCACTGCAACTGAGTCTGCACCTTCACCAATGGCCTCTCTTGGCCTTACATGGTGCCTCAGTTTCTCTCCATGGTCTCTTCAATGCTGAGATCTCCAGCGCAACTGAGTATGTACTTTCACCAGTGACCTCTCTTGGACTCTTCTACAGAGTGAGTTCCAGGACAGCTGGGGCTATAGAAAGACCCTGTCTCGAAAAATCAACCTGGTGGCGCACGCCTTTAATCCCAGCACTCAGGAGGCAGAGGCAGGAGGATCTCTGTGAGTTCAAGGCCAGCCTGGTGTTCATAGTGAGTTCCAGGACAGCTGAGGCTACAGAGAGACGCTGTCTCAAAAAGAGCAAAAATAAATAAATTAGTAAATAAATAAATAAATAAATCCCTGCCACATGGTACCAGACCTCAGTTTCTCTCCATAACCTCTGCAGTCCTGGGGTCTCCACTGTAATTAAGGCTTCACTTTTACTAATGGCCCCTCCTGACATTTCGCAGTGCCAAACCTCACTGTCGTTCATGATTCCTCACGCTGTCAAAACCAGTACCACCTGGGAGACTGTTTTGTTGTTTTGTTTTGTTTTGTTTTATTTTAAGACAGGGTTTCCCTGTAGCCCCAGCTATCCTGGCTCTGGCTATGTAGATCAAGGTCCTTGAACTCTTAGAGATCCAGAGATCTGCCTGCCTCTGCCTCCCGAGTGCTGGGATTAAAGGCATGTGCCACTACACCTAGCTATGGGAGACTCTTATACATTGCCAGGTTTGGCTTCCGGCTTGAGATGCAGCCCTGATTTCCCTGGACCACAGCTTCTGTGTGCTGACCCTGAGGAAATACTTCCCAAAATATTTCACTTCAAAGATATTGGTCTCTTATTAAGCACAGCTTTTTTTTTTTTTTTTTGGTCTTTTCAAGACAGGGTCTCCCTGTAGTCCCAGCTGACCTGGAATTCGTTCTGTACACCAGGCTGGCCTTGAACTCACAAAGATCCGCCTGTCTCTGCCTCCTGAGTGCTAGGATTAAAGGCGTGCAAAAACTACAAATTTTTAATTCAAATATATCACACAAACTGATCTAATAGAGTCTCTGCCTCGATGTGGAACTTCACAGTCTCCTTCATCTCATTTCTCTCAGCATTATCTACCAAGTTCCCACAGAATGGCCCATAAAGCTCTGAACACTCAATAGCTTTCCCAGCCCAAAGCTCCACAATCCTCCACACATTTCAAAACAAAAACATTATCAGCTTCTTATTTTCTAGTCAGGTACCAATTTTCTAGTTTGATTTCTGTTGCTGTGATAATCATGTTACCAAAAGCAAGTTGGGGAGAAAAGGGTTTATCTGGCTTGCAGGTTACAGTCCTTCACTGAGGGCAGCCAGGGCAGGAACTTGGAGGCAGGAACCTGGAAGCAGGAAGTGAAGCAGAGACCAAGGAGGAACACTGCTTACTGGCTTGCTCCCTCTGGCCCATTCAGCTACCCTTCTTATACAGCCCAGACCCATCTACCCAGGGGTGGTAAGGCTCTCCTACATCAATTATCAATCCACATATGTCCACAGACATGCCCACAAGCCAGTCTGATGGAGGAAATTCCTCAGTGGAGGTTCCTTTTCCCAGGTGTGTCTGGCTGACAACTAGCACTATGACAATAGTAGGTTTTTGGTTGTTTTGTTTTTTGTTTTTTGTTTTAATGAAGATAAAGCATCTCCAGATGAGGAGATAAAGTGCTCCTAGAAGGGTCTTGTACTTACATACCACAGAGAAACCTACACATTTATGCTTATTGCTGTACTAGTCACAAAAGCTAAGCAATGGAACCAGCCTAGACATCCATCAATAGAATAAAGGAAATGTGGTGTAGATACATGATGGAGTCTTGGTCAAACATAAGAAATGAAATTGGGCTGGAGAGATGGCCTAGCGGTTAAGAGCACCAATTGCTCTTGCAGAGGACCTGGGTTCGATCCCCAGTACCCACATGACGGCTGAGAACCATCTTTAACTCCAGTTCCAGGGGAATCTGAAGCCCTCTTCTGACCTGCGTGGCATTGCACGACACGGGTGCACAAACCTACATGCAGACAGTACACTCATACACATACAAAAATAAATACAATTTTTTTAAAGAAATGAAATTATGTCATTTGCAGGAAAGAGAAACCAGAGGCAGAAAGACAAATGTCACGTTTTCTCTCCTATGTGGAATCTAGATTGAAATATAGAAAGGAGGGGGCTGGAGAGATGGCTCAGTGGTTAAGAGCGCAGCAGACTGCTATTGCAGGGGACCTGAGTTTGATTCCCAGCACCCACATGGCAGCTAAAAACCCCATTTAAGCCAAGTGTGGTGGCACACACCTTTAATCCTAGCACTTGGGAGGCAGAGGCAGGTGGATCTCTATGAGTTCAAGGCCAGCCTGGTCTAGAGCTCCAGGCCAGCTGGGGCTTTAGAGAGACCCTGTCCCAAAAAGACAAAAAAAAAAAAAAAAGGCTAGAAAGGTTTATATGGACATGACATGGATGTGGAAAGGAGACTATTGGGGAAGAGGAGGGGACCTATGGGAGGGGACAAGGGACACAAGGCCTTAATGGGAAGGTGAACGTGAGCAACATACATGGTATTCATGTATGAAGATGTCCCAATGAAAACCTGTTCTTTTGCATGCTAATTTTTTTTAATTTTTTAATTTATTTCTTTATGTGTATGAATGTACTGTCTGCATGTAGGTCTGTGCACCTGTGTCACGCAATGCCTCGGAGGTCAGAAGAGGGTGTCAGATTCCCCTGAAACTGGAGCTCTCCTGGAATTGGAGTTACAGACGGTTCTCAGCCGCCATGTGGGTGCTAGGGATCGAACCCGGGTCCTCTGCCAGAGCAGTCAGCGCTCTTAACCGATAGCCCATCTCTTCCAGCCCTTGCATGCTAATTTTAAAAAAATGTAAAAATATAAATTAAACTAGTCACTTTGTAAGTTTTAAAAGAAAGCAAAGGTTTCTATGGCTGGAGACGATGTGTCAGTTGGTTAGAGCACTGTGCTGCTCTTGCAGAGTGCTCTTGACAGTACCTAGTTTTATCTTCCCACACCGACCACATGGTAGCTAACAACTGGTTGTGAACTCCTGTTCCAGGGATTTAATATCCTTCTTCTTGACCTCATGGGCATTTGCACAAAACGGGTATCTTATATCCATGCAGGCAATCACACTTATAACATAAATTAAAAAATAATACATATCAGGCGTGGTGGTGCACACCTTTGATCCCAGCACTTGAACAGAAGAGACAGGGGCTCTATGATGAGTACAAAGCCAGCCTGGGTGCCTACATAGTGAGTTCCAGGACAGCTGGGCTTTACAGGGGACCCTGTCTTATGAAAAGACCAAAAATAATAATAATATCATAATAATATATAATAACAATAAATATTTTAAGAAGGAAGCGGTGAGCATATGCCTTCGTTCAGGCTTATAAAACGCATACCATAGCTCACGCCTTTAATCCCAAGCACTCAGGAGTCAGGAGGCACGGTGGATTCTCTGTGAGTTCCAGAGGCAAGCTTGATCTACATGATCAAGCTCCAGATAGCTGGGAATCTAAAGGAGACCAAAATTTTAAAAAAAACCAAAACAAACAAAAAAACCACCAAAAAACCCACAACCAACAGACTGAGGTGGGGGACTTTACCAACAGAAATGTGTTTTATCACAGTTCTGAAGGTTGGATAGCAAGTGTCAGTCAGCAGGTTTGTTTTCTTCCTCCCTGGGGCTACAGATATATACTGTGGCCTCACCAGGTCTTTCCCCAAACACTGATGGTGTCTCTTCCACTTCTTATAAGGGTGCTAGTCACACTGTTAGGATTCACACATATGATCTCATTTAGCCTTAATTGCATATTTAAAGGCTCTATCTCTAAATCCAGTCCCTTCGAGGGGTCAGAACCTTAGCGGATGAATTTAGGGAGCACAGTGCAGCTNAAAAAAAAAAAAAAAAAAAAAAAAGCTAGAAAGGTTTATATGGACATGACATGGATGTGGAAAGGAGACTATTGGGGAAGAGGAGGGGACCTATGGGAGGGGACAAGGGACACAAGGCCTTAATGGGAAGGTGAACGTGAGCAACATACATGGTATTCATGTATGAAGATGTCCCAATGAAAACCTGTTCTTTTGCATGCTAATTTTTTTTAATTTTTTAATTTATTTCTTTATGTGTATGAATGTACTGTCTGCATGTAGGTCTGTGCACCTGTGTCACGCAATGCCTCGGAGGTCAGAAGAGGGTGTCAGATTCCCCTGAAACTGGAGCTCTCCTGGAATTGGAGTTACAGACGGTTCTCAGCCGCCATGTGGGTGCTAGGGATCGAACCCGGGTCCTCTGCAAGAGCAGTCAGCGCTCTTAACCGATAGGCCATCTCTCCAGCCCTGCATGCTAATTTTAAAAAATGAAAAATAAAATTAACTAAGTCACTTTGTAAGTTTAAAGAAAGCAAAGGTTTCTATGGGCTGGAGAGATGGCTCAGTGGTTAAGAGCACTGGCTGCTCTTGCAGAGTGCTCTTGCAGAGTACCTAGGTTTAATTCCCACCACCCACATGGTAGCTAACAACTGGTTGTAACTCCTGTTCCAGGGGATTTAATATCCTCTTCTGACCTCCATGGGCATTGCACAACACGGGTATACTTATATACATGCAGGCAATACACTTATACACATAAAATAAAAAAATAATAATATCCAGGCGTGGTGGTGCACACCTTTGATCCCAGCACTTGAAAGACAGAGACAGGAGGCTCTCTGAGAGTACAAAGCCAGCCTGGGTGCCTACATAGTGAGTTCCAGGACAGCTGGGCTTACAGGGGGACCCTGTCTTGAAAAGACCAAAATAATAATAATAATAATAATAATAATAATAACAATAAATATTTTAAGAAGGAAGCGGTGAGCATATGCCTTCGTTCAGGCTTATAAAACGCATACCATAGCTCACGCCTTTAATCCCAGCACTCAGGAGTCAGAGGCAGGTGGATCTCTGTGAGTTCAAGGCCAGCCTGATCTACAGATCAAGCTCCAGGCTAGCTGGGACTTATCTCAAAAACGCAAAAAAAAACAAAACAAACAAAAAAAACCCCACAAAAACCCACAACCACAGACTGAGGTGGGGGACTTTACCAACAGAAATGTGTTTTATCACAGTTCTGAAGGTTGGATAGCAAGTGTCAGTCAGCAGGTTTGTTTTCTTCCTCCCTGGGGCTACAGATATATACTGTGGCCTCACCAGGTCTTTCCCCAAACACTGATGGTGTCTCTTCCACTTCTTATAAGGGTGCTAGTCACACTGTTAGGATTCACACATATGATCTCATTTAGCCTTAATTGCATATTTAAAGGCTCTATCTCTAAATCCAGTCCCTTCGAGGGGTCAGAACCTTAGCGGATGAATTTAGGGAGCACAGTGCAGCTCACACTGGGGTGTTAGCATTGTTACATAAAGCTTTACAATGTTGCTGGGCATTGTGGCACAAGCCTTTAATCCTAACACTGGGGAGGCAGAGGCAGATCTCTGTGAGTTCAAGGCCAGCCTGGTCTACATAGTTCCAGGAGAGCTGAGCGCTACAAGAAGACCCTGTCTCAGACCGAAAAAAAAAAAAAAAAGCTTCACAATTCCTTCTCTGGAATTTCTAGAACACATAACACTACTTATGCACAAAAGATAAACTATTTCAAACTCTGCCCGAGCCTCACTTTGCATTCAACCTCTCTCCTTTTCTTTCAGAAGCCGGCAGCAGCAGCAGCAGCAGCAATTCAACCCCGATCATACACCGCCCAGACGTCAGGACCCTGGAGCAGTGTACCAGTAAGCTTCCTGTCAACTCCTCTGACCCCAGAGCTGATCCTGGAGCGGGAAGGAAAACGTGGGCCCCTTTGTATCTGTTGATGGTTATCAGGTGGCCAACCGACTGCTTGGTCTTCCTAGGCACGGGGGTAGTGTCTCCGAGCACTCTTCACAGAGCAGAATGAATGTTAGCTTGGCTTTGATCCCAGTCTACTTCCATGAACTTTGGCACAGGTGGCTTTAATGACTCGTGCCCAGCTGTAAATGCTTGTAGCATTTGGAGGTAGGAAGCACATGACAATCAGCTGGTCCAACCTCTGTCCAAGGCTTAGGGACCCTTCCCATATTTCTGATGGTCTGCTTGAAATGTATCCAGTGACAAGAATATCAGAACTTGGGCCGGGCATGGTGGCACACACTTGTAATCCCAGCATTTGGGAGGCAGAGGCAGGTGGATGTCTGTGAGTTCAAGGCCAGCCTGGTCTACATAGAGAATTCCAGGACAGCTGGGGCTTCAAGGAAACTGTCTCAAAAAGACTGGGGGCTGGGGCGGGGGGTGGGACAAAAAAAAGAAGCTCGGAACTCACGAAGGAATTCCTGTCATCTGTGTCCAATCGATTAAAAGTTTTGCTTGATTTGAACTCTTCCTGTAGCTGGCCTGGAATTCACTGCAGACTGGCCTTGATCTCAAAGAAATCCACCACGCCCAGCTAAGCCTCAGTTTCTCTATATGAACCAGGGATGATGGTAGTACCTATCACAGACTTGAAGTATACCTCAGTAGCAGAGCATGTCCTTTCCCAAGACCCAGCATCAAGATAATAGTGATATTAACCACGGCTGTTACCTTGTAAGGACTGGGAAAAAGATAACATGTAAAGACTTAAGCTATGCCTCACAAGTAGCAGGAGCTGCTAAACGTCGCGTCCCACGGTTGGTATTCTCGTTCTTACTGTGAGAGAATGTGCCGGCTGCTGTGTCACAGGCCTGTTCTTGCTCTCCCCGCCCCACCAGACGTCGACTTCTGCCCACGAGCCTCCCTGTGTTGCCGCTCTTCAGTGGATGAGTACGGCTGGATTGCAGCGGCCGTTGGCTGGAGTCTCTGGTTTCTCACCCTCATCCTGCTCTGTGTGGACAAACTCATGAAGCTCACTCCAGAGGAGCCCAAAGACTTGCCAGCATGAATGAGCACAGAGCAGTACACCCAAGAGTGGCCGTTGCTACCATGTGTGGGTAGCGGGGGTGGGGGGTAGGGGGGGTTGTGGGGGACTTGGAGAAGCAGGGCTGCTATGACCTTAAATTCATTTGTTCCTGGAAGCCTTGGCTCCTTTGTTTGTTATTGGTTTGGTGCTGTGGATCAAGCGTGGGGGCTTTGCACATGCTAAATACACACTCTGCCATTGAGCCATTCACCCCTTCCCTGTGAGGAGATAGCTACACACCCCCTTCGGCTACTTTTCCAAAGGAAGAAGGAAGGAAGTCCCAAGGTCAGAACTGCTTTCACCCTGAGTCTAAAGGGCTTACCTATGTGGCTGGATGGTTTCCATCCTTAAGAGTTCCCATGGTAATGGCCCCTCTTCTACCTTGGGCTTCCTCTTGGGTGCTCAGGAGGTACACACAAACCTTAAGACAGTCTTTTTATAAACAAATTTGAAAAGAGGCAAAGCCATCAACTCCAAGCGTGAGAAGTGTCCCACACCCTGTCCTTCACCCCCACGGTCAGCTTCTCTCCAGCTCTCCATCTTTCTCCATCTCGTCTCCCATGGCTGTCTAATCCCATCCATTCTTCCCACCAGCACCCTTGATCTGTCCTCACCACTGCATCAGGGATCTCTCATTCTGTCTCTACTACCTGTGGCTCTCTACTACCCTTCTTTCCACTCCCATGGGCAGCTAGCTACCAGGAGCTCCCAATGACTGTAGTTTCTCAGCTGGCTTTGGTTTCTCAACCATTCTGCTAGGTCTGTTTCTGGTACCCAGAAGTCAAGGCTTCGATTAGCCCACTCCTTGTCCCTGTGCCAGCAGCTTGTCTGCTGCCATTTTCTCTGTGGGGACAGAGGCCTTTTTAACTCCACCTCAGAAACAAAGGCTACTCCTCGATGTCCAGCCTGGTCAGCCATGGCCACCTGGAACTGGTGCTTCTGGACACTTGCTCTGCTCAGGGCACAGCACTGTGAATGAGCTTTTACACAATCAGCCCCACACCCCTATGTTCTGGGCATAGAGTAAGAGCTTCTTGTTCAGTGGATGGATGCATGCATGCATGAATGGGTGGATGCATGGATGCAGGGGTGGATGCATGGATGCAGGGGTGGATATATGGATGCAGGGGTGGATGTATGGATGGATGGATGCATGGGTGGATGCATGAATGGATGGATGGATGCATGCATGGATGGGTGGATGCATGGATAGATGGATGTATGAATGGATGGATGGGTGGATGCATGGATGGATGGATGGGTGGATGCATGGGTGGATGGATACTTCCATGGATGTATGTATACATGCATGCATGGGTAGGTGGTTGGATACATGGATGGATGGATACATGGATGGACGGATGAAGGAACGAAGCCTGAGTATATGGATGGATGAGACCTTGAATTGCCTGTGATCATCACTATGCACTCACAACCTCCATTTTTGTTCAGACAGCTGAAATAACCCACCTCTGAGGGAAGCCAATGGTTTGGTCCCTACTCTCTCATCACCAATTGCCACAGAGGGCTGTAGGCTATTGAATTTTTTTTCAGTGGGGTTTCCCTTCTATAGCCCAGGTTGGTCTCAAACTCACGATCCTCCTGCTTCAGCCTGTAAGTGGTGATGTGCGTCACCACACTCAGCCTCAAAATAACACTTAAAATAATTTCTGCCCAGGGGCTGGAGAGATGGCTCGGCAGTTAAGAGCACCCACTGCTCTTGCAGAGGACCCAGATTCAATTCCCAGCACCCACATGGTGGCTAAGAACCATCTTAGGCTGGGCGTGGTGGCACACGCCTTTAATCCCAGCACTCAGGAGGCAGAGGCAGGCAGATCTCTGTGAGTTCAAGGCCGGCCTGGTCTACATATTGAGCTCCATGCCAGCTGGGACTAAAGGGAGAACAAATCTCAAAAAAAGAAATAATAATAATAATGATAATTCTGCCCACCATGAGAAAATATACTTATTTGGGGGGTGCTATGACACAGTGTGGAGGGCAAAGGACAATTTTCAGGAGTTGGGTTCCAGGCATTGAATTCAAGTTGTCAAGCCTTCGTTTTTACCTGTGAGCCATCACTGCAGCCCCTTCTGAGAAAACTTTTAGATGGGATAAACGTGACAACAAAATAAAAAAAGAAAAATGAGAAACCTCTAAACTATGAAGGGCCTCTTGTTTTTTTTGAGATAGAGTCTCGTTCTGCAGCCCGCAGTAGCTTCAAACTCTCAATCCTCCTGCCTCAGCCTCAGGAGTGCTGTGATTTCAGGCATCTGCCATCATACCCAACAGAGTATTATTATTGTTGTTGTTGTTGTTGTTGTTGTTCTTTTTTGGGACAGGGTCTCCCTGTAGCCCCAGCTGTCTTGGAGCTCGCTATGTAGACCAGACTGGCCTTGAACTCACAGAGATCCACCTGCCTCTGCATCCCAAGTGGGATTTCAGGCATGCACCACCATGCCTGGCCCAAAGTATTATAATTATTTTTTTAGTGTTGGGGATCCAGTCCAGTGCTCTGGTCATACTAGACAAACTGTCCTCCCACAAGGTATATTCCCTAGTGTAGAAGAAATATTTTCTGGAGGCTGCAGATAACTTAAAATTGCTTAGTTTCTTTTTCAAAAAAATCTTAATAAATTTCCCTGTCAACAGGACCCAAAGGCATTGCTGAGCTTGTCCACACTCTGAGAAAATCCAGATCATTCTACATCATGGGGGGCTTGATCAGTCCACTGAGGTGGATTTATTGTCTCAAATTGTTTGGGAGGCAGTGGAAATGAGACATGGTCTTTTTTTTTTTTTTCTTTTTTCTTTATTTATTTTTTTGTCTTTTGAGACAGGGTCTCCCTATAGTCCCAGCTGGTGTGGAACTCTGGAACTCACTATGTATACCGGGCTGGCCTTGAACTCACAGAAATCCGTCTGCCTCTGCCTCCCAAGTACTAGGACTAAAGGCGTGCACCACCACACCTGGCTTAAAGACAGTTCTTAGCCACCATGTGGGTGCTGGGAATCAAACCTGGGTCCTCTGGAAGAGCAGTCGGTGCTCTTAACCACTGAGCCATCTCTCCAGCCCCCAAGACATGGTCTTTGTTTTTGGTTTTGGTTTTGTTTTTTTGGTCTTTTCGAGATAGGGTCTCCCTGTAGCCCCAGCTGTCCTGGAACTCACTCTGTAGACCAGGCTGGCCTTGAACTCATAAAGATCCGCCTGCCTCTGCCTCCCAAGTGCTAGGATTAAAGGCGTGTACCACCAAACTGGGGGGGCCTTTTTTTTTTTTTTTTTTTTTTTTTTTTTTTTTTTTCTTTTTTTTTTGAGACAGGGTCTCCCTTTAGTCCCAGCTGGCTTGGAGCCCACTATGTAGCCCAGGCTGAGATCCGCCTGTCTCTGCCTGCTGGGATTAAAGGCGTGTGCCACCATGCCTGTCCGCTAGGGTCACTTATTAAGATCGGTTTTCAAGATAATTATACTTCACTCTTTCAGAGACCTGTACTTATTTATTTGGAGGAAATATAAAACGGTCCCGGGCAGACAAGGTTTTCCTTCTTCCCGTGGCTTTCTCGTTCGTAGCCTGCATTCATCCAGTTTTGCGACCCCCTCCACCGAAGCATCATCATCACAGTTATTCCAAGCCCACGTACCTCTGCAAGGTCCCCTCGCACTGCTACGCTCTCTCTCCCATTCCACTCCTCAGTCTCCTGCTACCGCTCCCGAGGCAACCCCACCCCCAGCTTCCATGCGCACCCCTTCCAGAAGGACACCGTGAGCAGTGCAGGTTTGTATTTGCATAGCTTGGGGCTCATTCTGTTTCCAATCAGCTCCCCTCAGCAGTCACAGTTCTGAGATCTATCTAGGCTGCTTCGACTGGACTGTGGCCCCCGAGCTTCTGGCTGCCGCACAGGGGTCTTGGCTGTGAGTTCACACAGTCTAGATGTTCCTGCATCCTCCGGAAGACGCCTTCCTATGTTGTCTCCAAACGCTATTCCACATCACACTGGGAAGAAAGTCCACACATTCCCTTCAAAGGCCTACGAATGAATTTCCTTGGAAATAATGCCAGACCCAGTGTCAGCTGGGCCCCAAGAGAAACTATGATTTCAAGTCAGTCATGTGATTTCAAGCAGGACAACCTGCTTTTCAGGTTGACTTGCAGGTATTTCATTCAGGTGTTGAGTTTTAAATGAACTTTTATTGTTTCTCTCAATTTCCACATTACAGGACAGAGAGCATTCAGAGCCATGCCTCGGCAAGAATAATATTCTTATGATTCCTGAGGTGAGGCAGTGAATTCAATTATTTAATTCAGTGAAATAGCCGACTATTTTTTCTCCCTTCCTCTCTCTTTCCTCTCCTCTTCTGTCTCTTTCACTTTGCCAAGCTTGGCTTTTGATTTCATCAGTGTTAGCATTTTTCTTTTACTGTGATTTTTTTTTTTGGGGGGGGGGCAGGGGGTCACTATGTAACACTGGCCGGCCTAGAACTCAGTATGTAGACCACCAGGCTAGCCTCAAAGTCATAGAGATCTGTCTTTCTCAAATCCTGGAATTAAAGGCATGTGCCACCATACCTAGCTAATGTAACTTTTTAAAAAAGATAGCTAGCGGCCAGGAGTGGTGGCCCCTCCCTTTAATCCTAGCACTTGGGAGGCAGAGGCAGGCAGATCTTTGTGAGTTCAAGGCCAGCCTGCTCTACGGAGTGAGTTCCAGGACAGCTGGAGCTACAGGGAGACCCTGTCTCAAAAAGACACACAAAAAAAGATAGCTAGCCAGGCGTGGTGGTGCACGGCTTTAATCCCAGCACTCAGGAGGCAGAGGCAGGTGGATCTCTGTGAGTTCAAGGCCAGCCTGGTCTACATAGTAAGTTCCAGGACAGCTGGAGCTATAGGGAGACTCTGTCTCAACAACACAAAACAAAAAAAGCAACAACATAAAAGGACAACTCTGGGACACTTTTTTGAAATTATGAGTCCACCATGTGCTTTGCTCAGGACGAGCTCAAACTGAGTTCCAAAAGTGTGCTCCACCAGCAAGAAAAGATAAGCCCAGGTTCAGGGCTGGACGACAGCAAGTCGCACAGCAAAGTACTGAAGGATCTACATTGCTATAAAATCACAAGGCTCCCATGGAGGGCCTGTCAGACCATTCTGACTTTACAAAGCACTAGGACTAGGATGTACATGCCAGGTAGAAAGTAATTCTTAATAACTTTAAAATTATTTCGACTCTTTGAAAATCAGTTTTTCAGACTTGATAGATCATTTCCAGAGCTGATGTATCGTTTCCAGGCGGCAAACATCCCAGAATTTCCAATTTGCACTCAGAAGAGGCAGCTTTCCAGCCTATCTGTGGACAAAGGCCACAAAAGCGACTGAGTCAACAGGAGCAAACAAACCTCCCAACTTCCCAACTTTCCAGGGCAGTTCCCTTAGAAAAACCCCGAGGAGGGGCTAGATGAGGTGGGTAGTCACCATGGATACAGTGTACAACGGGAGGAATTTACATAGAAGGTAAATCAGTACCTAGTGATGAGGTAAGAGTAACAACATTTAGATTTTTTTTTAACCCATAGATCCTTAGCTGAACATTTAATGTCACGTATACAAATATTTTTCATTTGCATCCGTGGGATTCTGTGGGAATGAAGGAGACAAGGTGAGCTGGCCTGATCAGTTTGGATTTTAACCACATTGTGATGGTTAATCCTGATTGTTAATTCAACTGCCTCTAGACTCACTGAGGAGACAATTCTCTACTCTATGAGCCATTTACTAGATTCGGTTAACTGAGGTGGGAAGACCCACCCAAAATGTGGGTGGTACCTTCCACGAACTGGGGTTCTCCCCATTCTGCTTCCGCTTTGTGTGACGCAGTGTGATCAGCTGACCTGCTCCTTGTGCCATGGTGTCCCGCCAAGAGGGACTGTTGTATCTCCTCTTAAACTGAAAGCTGAAACAAACCCTTCCTTCCTTCCTTCCTTCCTTCCTTCCTTTAATGGCTTTTATCAGGTATTTGTCACAGGAACAAGAAACTAACGAGGGGCTGGAGAGATGGCCTAGCGGTTAAGAGCGCCGACCGCTCTTGCAGAGGACCCGGGTTCGATCCCCAGCACCCACATGGCGGCTGAGAGCCGTCTGAAACTCCAACTCCAGGAGAACTCCAGCTCCAGGGGAATCCGACGCCCACTTCTGACCTCCGCGGCATTGCGCGACACGGGTGCACAGACTTGCATGCAGACAATACATTCGTACACATACAGAAATAAATAAAATTAATAAAAAAAAAAAAAAAGAAAGAAACTAACGCACAATGAATATGGACTCAGAATTCATTTCTTTGCCTACAGAGACAATATGAGTCATTGAACAACTTGAGAGTGAACTTAGGAACCAGAGGGTTTGACCTCCCATACCCCAAACACACACAAAGCTATACCTCCAGAAATATGGCTTATCTCTTTATTGGTAACCAGTAAATCACCAGAAAATGCCTCTTTAAATTCATATATAAATAAAAATGTGTACCTTATGGCCTATTTCTGACAATTTGTCCCATAGAAAAATAATTGAAGGGTCTGGAGGGATGGCTCAGTCATTAAGAATTCTAGCTGCTCTTGCAGAGGACCCAGGTTGAAATCCCAGCACCCACATGACAACCAACAGCTGTCCATAACTCCAGTTCTAGGGGATCCAATCACCTCTTCTGTCCTCCACAGGCACTGCATGACAGGGGTGCACTTATATACATGCAGGCATAACAATCATACACAAAAATATAAATAAATACTTTTTTTGTCTTTTTGAGATAGGGTCTCCCCATAGCCCCAGCTGTCCTGGAACTCACTCTGTAGACCAGGTTGGCTTTGAACACACAAAGAATCGCCTGCCTCTGCCTTCCAAGTGCTAGGATTAAGGGTGTGCGCTACCACACCCGGCTATAATTTTTTTTTTTCTTTCCAAGACAGGGTTTCCCCGTAGCCCCAGCTGTCCTGGAACTCGCTCTGTAGACCAGGCTGGCCTTGAACTCACAAAGATCCGCCTGCCTCTGCCTCTAAATAAATTTTTTTTAAAAAGAAAAAGAATTCAAAGGAAAACCCCAGGAAGATACTCCGGAAAAATAATAGTTGTTTCCTACGATTTAGTATTATATATAACATAACATATTGGAAAAAGAAACCTAAATGTCAACAATAAGTTAATGATAAAATGACCTTTTGGGGTAGTCTACAATCTAATAGAATGAATCACCTTCTTCTGAGATACTATATTTTCTCATGAAGGTTCCCAGGATACCTCCTAAGAATCAACCCTCAATTACAGTAATGAAGGTTGAAGAGGTTTGTATGGTAAGAAGCAGAAGAGCTTCCAAGCTCACTGTGACTGTCTGTGACTGATTCTTCTGTTGTATTTTTTTTTTTTTTTTTTTTGGGGTCTGTTTGAGACAGAGTATCTCTTTAGTCCCAGCTGGCCTGGAGCGCCTATAAGACCAGGCTAGCCTTGAACTCACAGAAGATACTGCCTGCCTCTGCCTCCGGTGAGTGCTGGGATTAAAGGCGTGCATCACACATGCCCAGCACTTATAATTAAATTTTTTTAAGTTACTAATAATTTGTGATCAAATTTGTTCACGGGAAGAATAGTAATCTATGAACGAAGCATACACTTGTTCTTAGACTTTATAATTTATTTATTTTTGTGTGTGTGTGTAGGTGGAGGTCAGAGGACATGAGTCAGGTCTCTCTTCCTCACCATCCTGTTCTGGGATCCAACTCAGGTTGTCAGGCGTGGTGGCAACTTTACCTGTGGAGCCAGCTCCCAGCCTAGTGGTTGGCTTTAACCTGAGGCAGTGGCCATAGGATCTTTCTGTTAGAGCTTTAGAAGGCTCAAAATCCTGTCTAGGCTCTGCTAAAATTAGCACAACCTGTTACTGTTTAAACAGCCACAGGACTACTGTTAGAAAACACAACTTCTTTTCACCACAACAGATTCAGTTCAGCAACAGATAATCCCCTTCCCGGCACTAACATTTTCCTCAAAACCTTCTCAGACTCTTAAAATATAATGAAATGAAAGAACCACTGATTTGAGGTCTATAACCACATCACAGAGCTCCAATCCAAATACTTACCCTCACGCGTGTTATTAAAGGCACTGCCTCAACCCAGCCGCTATGCTATGCTACCGTGTGAGCTTTTCAGAGGGTTTTGGTTTAGCCTCTTGTTATGCTACTCCGTGGCATGAGAACAACAAATAGTCAATCAGCAACTACACAAATGGGGTTTACCTGGACCTGTGGTTGTAACTTTGCCAGGCTTTAGAGTCAAGCACAACCCACCTCTATTATAGAACGGGCAGAGGCAGGAGTAAAGGCCTGAAGATCTGCTGTGAAAGAGTTACCAAACAACGCAAAACAGGCCCCCTGCAATAACAGGTTTTGTCAAGGCACAGGACAACTCTTGTTTTTCCTTTTTGTTTTTTTTTTTTTTTTTTTTTTTGTGTGTTTTTTGAGACAGGGTCTCCCTGTAGTCCCAGCTGTCCTGGAACTCACTCTGTAGACCAGGCTGGACTTGAACTCACAAAGATCCGCCTGCCTCTGCCTCCCAAGTGCTAGGGTTAAAGGCGTGCGCCACCACGCCCAGCTCCTTGTTTTCTTTTTACCTTAGGCTGTGCTGAGCAGGGAGATCCCAAGTGGAACAGGAGAGGGACAGACTGACTGTGCCTCTGGGCGTGGGACCAGCCTGACCTTCCAAGCCTTGGCTGTTTCTAGCAGCTGCCCTCCTGGTCCTGTGGACCTGTTCATATTCAGAGCAGGTAAAATCTGGTGGGCCAGTGTGTTCTGCCAGTCCCACAGCATTTCTGTGGTTTGAAAAAAATCTGTATTACAACATACTACAAAGACGTATAGATAAAATTGTTTTTTTCTATGCGATGCCGAGAATCAAACCTAGGGCCCTGCATGGCAGGCAAGCAGGCTACCACTGAGCTACACCCAGCCCAAGATTTATTAATGAAGACTATTATTTCTTCAGCTTTGCCTAATATATTGGAATATATGGTGATTGCAAATATGTGTATTCTTTTCTTTTGAAGATTTTTGATTTTATCAAATGTGCTTAAACATTCATAATGTCCCATCTTGCTACTAGGTTAAATATTTGTGTATGTGTGTGTGTGTGTGTGTACACAGATCAGAAGATAACTTGCAGGATCGTTCTCTCCTTCTACCATGTGGGTTCCAGGAATCGAACTCATGTCGTCAGACTTCGAGAAAAGTGCCCTGACCTGCTAAACCATCTCCACTGGCCAGGTTTTTACATTTTTTTAAATTATTTTGCTGGGCATAAGGTTGCAATGCCTTTAATCCCAGTACTTGGGAGGCAGAGGCAGGCGGATCTCTGTGAGATTGAGGCCAGCCTGGTCTACATATCGAGTTCCAGCTGAGGCTACAGGGAGACTCTGTCTCAGAAAAACAAAACAAAAATTATTTTGTGTGCATGCGTGGCACACACTGTCTTGTGAATGTGGAGATCGGAGGACAACTGCAGGAGTTGGTTCTCACCTTCCACCTTGCTGGGACACTCTCGTTTCTGGCGCTGTGATACATGATCCTGACCCGTGATGGCGGGGTGAGTCTGCTGTCTCCCCCTCATCTCCCTCTAGGAGTAGTGGGGTTGCAGATGTGCCCCCACATCCCTCTGTTCTATGTGGGTCCAGGACTGAACTCAGATTCCCAGTTTTGCACACCTAGCACTTTTACCTATTGACCCAGCTCCCTGACCTCAAGGATTATGAGCACTGACTGTCCTTGCAAAGGATCTGGGTTTGGTTCCCAGCATCCACACAGCTGCTAACAACCATCTGTAACTCCGGTTCCAGGGGATCCAACACCTTCTTCTGGTCTCTGCAGGCACTGCACACACAGATGCCCTTACATACATGCAGGCAAAATACCCACACATGCAAAATAAAAATAAAGTGAAAAAAAAAAAAAGGTTGTTAGGTTAGTTAATGTTTTGATGAATGTCTTTAGACATCTCTGAGTTATATTGCTCTGTGTTCCGTGGTTAGTTTTGAGCTTTCCTTTTGGTTAATTTTTTTCCCCTTTGGTGGTGACAGAAGTTGAATCAAGGGCCCCAAGCATGTTGAGAATGTGCTCCACACTGGACTAAGTAACCCTCCAAATGTTCTTTGAGGACAGGTTCTCACTACGTAGTCTACACCAGCTTCAAATTCAGTTTTCCTACCTCCTGAGCTCTGGGATCATAGGTGTGTGCCACTGCCTGCCTGAACTCCATTTGAAGACTTCTTTCCTCTGGTCCTGACTGGTAGCTGTGCCTTCGCCTCGAGCAGGAAGGGTGCATACTAAGAAGTGCAGCAGGGGGGCTGGAGAGATGGCCTAGCGGTTAAGAGCGCCGACTGCTCTTACAGAGGACCCGGGTTCGATCCCCAGCACCCACATGGCGGCCGAGAGCCGTCTGAAACTCCAATTCCAGGAGAACTCCAGCTCCAGGGGACTCCGAGACCCTCTTCTGACCTCCGCGGCGTTGCACGACACGGGTGCACAGACTTGCATGCAGGCAGTACATTCACACACATACAGAACTAAATAA
>VZQC01004216.1:597053-604553 GCA_009823505.1 Rhizomys pruinosus
TTTTTTTTTTTTTTTTAAGATTTATTTTTCAGCCGGGTGTGGTAGGACAGGACTTTGATCCCAGCACTCCGGAGCCAAGTGGATATTTGTGAATTCAAGGCCAGCCTGGTCAGTTGGAGCTAAAGGGAGACCCTCTCTCAAAAAGACCAAAAGCAAATATTTCTTTTTCATTAGGTATATGTGTTATCAGAGCAAGTACCCTGGGAAGCCAGCGGGGTCAGATCCCTTGGAGGAGCTGGAGTTTCAGTGGGTTGTGAGCCACCAGACAGAAGTGCTGGGAACTGAACTCAAGTCTTCTCCAAGAGCAGTACACCCCCCCTTTTTTTTTGGTCTTTTTTGAGACAGGGTCTCCCTGTAGCCCCAGCTGGCCTGGAACTCACTGTGTAGACCAGGCTGGCCTTGAACTTGAGAACCATCTGCCTCTGCCTCCCTAGTGCTGGGATTAAGGCCTGTGCCACCATGTCTGGCTCCTTTTAAAACATGTGTATGTGTGTGTCTGTGTGTGCACATGAGTTCTGGTACCCATGGAGCTCAGGGGTATTGGATCTCCTGGAATTGGAATTATAGGTGGTTGTGAGAAGCTTGATATGGGTTCTGAGAATTAAACTCAAATCTGAAAGATTGGTACAGGTTTGTTTGTTTGTTTTTGTATAGGCTCTTTATTGCTAAGCCATCTCTCCAGCCCCAGTAATGATTTTCTTTTTTTTTCAGTCTTTTTGAGACAGGGTCTCCAGCTGGCCTGGAACTCTATATATAGACGAGGCTGGGCTTGATCTCACAGAGATCCGCCTTCCTCTCCCTCCCTGGTGTGCCGCCACAGCAGGCCCCAGTAATGAAGTGTTAATAACCATAGTAGGTCACCTTTTACATGCACCACCAGTGTGCATGAACAACAATCTGCCAGCTCCACCAAATGGAATGCTTTCAATGGACGTCCTTGGAAAACAGGCAGTCTGTGTTCTCACCAGTCATGCAAAATTAAAACACAGAAAGGTCATCTCAATGGGGGTGACTATGTTTCCCAATCTACAAAAGCACTGTGTTACAGAGGAAATAAACAGAAAATACCACTTCAACACCAATTCATAGCGTTTATTGATATTTCCATTTAAAATGCTAAGAAAGCTGTAAAAATTGTAAACATGGAAACCAAACACTTGCATAAATTATTTCAAAACTCTACAGCACATTAGAAAACAGTGCAGCTAATTGAAGGGTAGAAATATAACTGACAAACAGAAGGGCGGGCTCCGTTACTTAATGCCTGTTCAAGATCAGCAAACCATGATTGTCAAGTTCAAGTTGCAGTACTGATGCACAGGTGGCCCACACTTGCTCTGCAGTTTCACAATTTAACACTCATCATCTAGGAATGAGGGTGCAGGAGTCAGAATATGGACCTCCACCAAGGACAAGACAAGCCAGCAGCCCAGGGCAGCCTGCCAGGCAAACTGCCCAGCTAACCCCAGCTCCCCGACTCCCCTAGCTCTGCTCTGCGGGGAGCAGTCAGGAGTTCGACTTTTGTTTCTGAACTGAGTCCCTGGAGCTTAGAGCAAACTGGCTTAATGACCAGGAGCCTCAGTTCTTCTGGAAAGCCCCCCCCCTTCTTCCCCTACATCAGTAAGAGGAGCAGAATAGGGCGTGTAGTTGAACCTGGCCCTGTACTATTCCCAAATTACACATTTGAGAGTCAAGTACTTGAAATCTGGTGGGCATGAGGACATCAATGATGCTCTGACTCGTTCTGGAAGAAGCCTCTGTGCAATCAGGGACGGTGCGACTCAAAACACTTCAACTGCAATCCGGATCCCTTCAGTTTAGACACTCTTTAGCTGTGAAGTCGCTCCAGACCTATCCTGTGGAATGCCTACATGGGAGGAGGGCATCGGTGCAGACACTGCTGCTCCCCCACCTTCTCACTGGTCCGTCATTGCTTCGTGTTTCCAAAGGCATATTGCTATTATTTTCTACACTTCAATGCTGCTCTGTAGTCAGAAGATAATTGTCGAGTGTCGTGTTACACACATAAGCATGGAATTAACATTGTGCCATGACGTTTCAGTTTTCAAGTCTTTTTAACAGTGGACAAAAGTATCCTAGTTTAAATACCCATGATCACACATCCTCCCCTACCTAGTCAAAAACAAAACAAAACAAAAAACAAAAAAAAGAAAAAAAAAAAAAACAACTAATGCAGCAACCCTGAAACGTGCACCAATTTTGTCTGCTAGGCAACAAGGGTAACTGCAGTTCGTGAGAATGTTGCAACGGTGGCCAGTAGAAACGTCCCTCACCTCTTTCAGGAATGTCTATAGCAGGCTGCACTAAATGACGGAGTTCAATGGACTGTCCCCTAGAGACATGTTTGTATTCACAGGTATCCAAGCAGACTTCCTCAATATCCTCCCCAGGCCAAATGTGCATGAGCAGGCTCTACTGTCAATCTCTGGAGCCTTACTTTGGAGGTAGAAATGACATGGTGAAAACCCCTCTAGAGGTGAAGTTGGTATAAGACAGGAGCACCCTGACCCTGTGTCCAGAACCTTAAGCCAAGGTTCTTCCGAGTGTCAAACTTGTTCCCATCTGAGAATCCAGATGAAAGGGCCAAGGGAGGCCCAAATAATGATTAACGCACACAGTCCTAACAAAGCAGACTGGTGTCCTGGGGACTGGCTTTGTTACTGGAGCATTCACCAAGATCAGAAAACACAGTGAAGACGACTCTGTACACAGGAAATGGGAGACTCACAAGCACAGAACTGGTTGCAGCTTGAAACCTTCCAGGCTGTCAAAAAGTCTCCAAGGCAAGACTCTACTGCTTAAAATTCATGTGCCCCACAAATAAACACACATTCTGAAATTAAAAACTGGAGAAAAACATGTAGGTAGCTATAAAGAAGCCAAAGGTAATTATTTATAATCTGCTAAGTGCCACGAAGGATTTCACATCAGCAAATGGCTGATTATCAAGAACACAGAGCCATCCTCAACACTATTTACTACACAGCAGATCTTTGGCTGGTCCTGGCTCTCCTCCCACACTGGAGTCTTCCCAGCAATGGTCACCAGCCTGGTCACCTGCTTGCTACATTACTGCATGTTTTCTCCTCTTCTGAAACTCCCTAAATAGTGAGGTTAGAGATGGCACCCCTATCCTATAGCAGCTCAGGATCACATTTATTTTCAGTGACAGGATACTCTATAATGTGTACATCCTGTCCCAGGTCAATTCTGGGCCTTCTCCCCTTCCATCTCGTCACTAGCTTGAGTACACTCCTACAGTTGGCTTATCCTACAAGGCCTCATTACTCCCAAACACGCAAGTCCCATGACTTCAGCATACCCACTGGACCCGTGCGCCCTCTGAATGCGTTTCTATGCATGCTGCTGCTTATCTTTGGTGTCCATTTTTTATACCCATCAGTACTATCCAACTTAGATCCTAAGATCTCTTAGACTCAAGTCTACTATTTAGGGTCAGAACCAGCAGAAAGTCAGCAATGATGAAGGTGCTTCCCAGGTTCCCTTTGAAAACTGGAGGTGAACCTGGAGCAGGAGCGCAGCAAGTGATACTACGCTGGACTTTTGGTTTTGTTCTGCTTCTATACCCATGAACCCAGTCACTGGTAGGTCTAGCTTGTCCCAGAACACTGACCCTAATACATTTTACATGTTCACAGTGATTGTTGCTTCCTCCTCAAGGGATGCTTGCACCCGTGATCACATCTGATTCTCAGAAGCATAGATACCAAGAGGTGGGCAGGGGAGATCTGGCCTTGTTTTGCTGATAAGAAGAACGATAACCAAAGAAGGAATCTGACACAAAGTTAGTTATGAGAAGACTGAAAAAAAATGCACTAAGATGTTGACTCAAATTTATAGTTTCTGTTACCACTAGAACCTCTAAAATCAGGAGAAAAGGACAGACATTAAACAACTTTAATTTGGGGGTGCTTTAATATGATAAGCAGGACACCGTTCCCTTTCCTAGTGTCCCACGCTGAGTGTCTGGAGACCTGCTGGACCTGAGTATCCTATGTCAGTTTACTCTAAGTTTGGTGACTGGTAAACCTGCTGTGCCAGGTGTTTATAGAGAAAATAAGTACAAACTGTGTTTCAAACAACCCAACACCGAGCCTGGTGTCCCATGCGGCCTGCTCATGCTGCACAGGAACCGCCAGTTTTCTGCTACATGCCATCTTTGGTTTTGACATCTGTTTAAAGATGTACCAGTTCTAAGGATAAAAATACAGGTAGAATCCTTTCATGGCAACTGGAAAGGCATTGAAATTGCTGCTGTGGTCACATCCTCTGACACTGACTGTACAAAGGAGGTAACCATTTTTAGGATACTATGTCTAACACTCATGACTCAGGGAGAAAAAGGGCCATTTACTCTGAAAGGGTCATTTTATCTGCTTGTCATACGATTTAAATTTATCATAAAGTGTTGTAATAAAATCCTGCCTAGGTATCTGAGAGTTTTAAAAACATAGGTAACTTGGTTGTTTGAATGACTTGGAAAGAGGAACCTCCATTTTGGGAGTGTTAATATGGAAACAAGACCAAGAGATAAGTCCAGAAGTCATGGTGGCACAGGCCTCTAATCCTAGCCCCTGGAAGGCAGGGGCAAGGGAATCTCTGAGAGTTCAAGGCTAGCCAGAGCTATTTAGTGAGACCCTGTCTCAAAAAGAAAAGAAAAAAAGAGATAAGCCCAGAAGGGGTTTCCTTGTCCATGCTCTGCAAAGCCCCAGGGCTACCTGACAAGGAGCTGTTGTGGTCATACCTTTCTTGACTCACAACTCATAGACCTCCCTGAGAGCCTCCTAGTCTGGAGTGAGGGATGCTACTTGCTTCCTGGAACTGACTGACAGGGCAGGGCAGAAGTGGAAACAATGCTGGAAACAGTAACTCCAGTCTGGGAGCCTGTTCTAGCCATGCTAGGGTCTTAAAACTTGGCACCAAGACACAGGTTTTGATGAGGCTGCGCCCCAAATTATACCCCGCTATTTCTCTGTTAACTTCAACTGCCAACTTGACATAAACCTAGACGCATCTGGGAAGAGGGAATCTCAACTGAACAACTGCCTCTGTTAGAACGGCCCCAGAGCTTGTCTGCTGGGCATTTTCTTGGTTGCTAATTGATGCAGGAGGACCCATCCCCACTGAGGGTGGTCCCATCTGGGGACAGGAGGGCTGGGTTAGAGAAGGAAGATAGCTGAGCATGAGCCTGGAGAGCAGGCCAATCGGCAGCGTTTCTCTGTGGTCTCTGCTTCAATTTTGTTCCAGCTTCCTGCCTTGACTTCCCTCAGTATAGACTGTGAGATTTAAGAGTTGTAAGATGTCATAAACCCTTCCTTCCTGAAGCTGCTTTGGTCATGGTGGGGTTTTTTGTATGTATGTATGTATGTATGTATGTATGTATGTATGTATGTGAGACAGGGTCTCCTACATAGACCAGGTTGGCTTTGAACTCACGGAGATCCACCTGCCTCTGCCTCCTGAGTGCTGGGATTAAAGGTGTGCGCCACCACGCCTGGGTTGGTCATGGTGTTTATTACACAGAAACAAACCAGGGCATGTTGTTTCATCAAAAGTAGTAGTTCATCTAACAAGGAGGATCAGAGTGGGGGTCAGCTCTTTAAGTCTGCAATTCCTCAGAGTTTTTCATTCAGGCTCCAGGAAACAGATCATTGAGTGCAATATGGGAGGTTGAAATGTGACTTCAGGGTGCCTGTAGATGAGACAATCCCCTCTCTCTGGCCCAAAGTGCAGAAGACAGTTTTTTTGTAGTTTTTCAACAAAGAAACAGTATCAAAATCAGGAACGGGGAAAACTTTCCTTCATGGTTTCAAACCCTACACTTGACTCATTACTGGGGCTAATAGGAACATAGTTTCCCTTCTTGTCTTGAACATGGGCAATGTGATTACTATGGGTGGATTCATGACGATCAGGTAGTCCTAAGAATTGTTGTAAATAATGTCTGCTTATGTAAGAGTTTTCATTCAAACATAATTTGTGAGCAAATTGTCTGCAAAGTGCAAGGCCCTGGTAGTTAGGACCTCCGGACAGCCTCCTTCCGCAGGCTGGCCCTCACTGGGATGTGCTGATAGGGATGTTACCAAGAACTGGATGAGCCCGATGAATAAATGGCAAATACAACTAAGAATGTAAATCTAAATTTTGATATGTATTTTAAATGACCAAATAAATAGTACACTTTTCCCGCCCCTTCAACTCAGGAGTTTCTTCTTTCCCCTCCCCAGAACAGGATGAAACCTTCATGTTCTTCCATCGCAAAAGCCACAGTTGCATTTCCCAGACAGAGAGGTGAAGGACCCCGGGGGCTGTAGCACCAGGAGAAGGGGGAACACAGTCATGGCTTCACTTGGAATCACCAGGCTCCACAATCCGTCATTCGGTTTCTCACTAGTAGCTTTTTTTTTTTTTTCAATTCCCAAAGAGTCTTAGAATGCCTGTTGTTGATATGACTATTAAAATAAGTTCTTATGGAGGAAAAGAGGGAATCAAGCTGTTGCTAAGATGTCTTCAAATCTCTCCTCAGAAAACAAAGCAGCAGGCACGTCTCACACATCAGTCCAACTCCCATGGAAACGTCGGCTCCTTCCTCCCTAACCATCTACAGGTTTTAATCTTTTGCCTTTAAAAAAGGAGACTAACAACATTGCTGTTAGCTTAGGTTTGTGTTTTGTTTGTTTTTGTGAAGTGCTGCTGGCTTTTGGCCCAAAGTACATACATTTGGACTGAATCCAAGTACTCACCAAACTCCCAACCTAATAAAAGTATCATGAGTTGTGGTGTACTTATGGCATCTTCTAAATTGCAACTTGCCCCTTTACTTGGGCAGCTTGCCTGGAGACGCTCCGTCCGACACTTACAAACACCCACTCAGTTGATTTCCTTCTGGTCTTGCTTCCACGGGAAGCGGATACTTGGCAAACCCGCAAAGGAGGCCAATCAGCTGTGGAAGTTCTGTACCGAGCTCTGTTTCTGGGAGAGCCTCAGGAGCTCCTCACGGATCGCTTTGATGAGGGAGGCAGAGGAGTGGCCGGGCTGGAGGTCCTCGGTGGAGCTGGCTGGGTAACTCAGCCCGGGGCCCTGCAGCCCTCGGTGGGCAAGGTTCCCGGGAGGAGCTGAGGGCTCCCTGCCCGAAGTCCTTGGCACCTGAAACAGTGGTGAAGAATATTCTTGATGTCCGAGCATGTGGGGCTGAAAGACATGGTAAATGTTATTGTACTTCCCACAAGGGACTGAGAGACAAGCACATTTACCCCGGCCCTGGGGATGCTGCGACACCTCCAACCGGGTCCCACCTGCTAACCGCGCTCTCCATCGTGGCCCCAGCCACCCAGGTCCCTATGTATTGGGTGTAGAGTGAGTGAGTGTGTGAAGGCAAGAGATGCTCTGGGGCTCCTGGCTCATGGAGAGAACAGACAGGGTCCTGGGAAGCTAGAAAGGAAAGATGGAGGTAGGGGA
>VZQC01004216.1:607053-667619 GCA_009823505.1 Rhizomys pruinosus
ATACATGTCCAAACGTGGTGGTTTCCTAAGAAAGCAGGCAGGTGAGCTGCTTTCATTTCCTGTCAATACAAGGCCGTCTGACACGAGGCTCCTAATTTCCTGTCCACATCAAAGGCCTGGGCTAAAGGTCACAGAAGGCATGTCACCTGTGTCTGCTAGGGTTACAGCCAGGTTGGCCTTCTGATAGAAGAGAAAGGAAAGAAATGTTCTGGGGTGGTAAAGAACATGAAACCTGGTGTCTTCTTGCTTGTGGCTTTGAATTTCACAAGGACCTGCATATATAATACGCTGTTTTTCTTAAAGAAAGTGGCACACGCTTTAATTCCTAGCACATTGGAGGTAGAAGCAGGCAGATCTTTGTGCTTTCAGGCCAGCTGGTCTACAGAAGTGGTTCCAGGGACAGCTGGGGCTACTAAGGGAGACCCTGTCTCGAAACGGGACCAAAAAAAAAAAAAAAAAAAAAGAAGGTGATAACATTATTTGAATTCAGAATGACATTACAGGCAAGAAGCACTGAGGGGGGGTTACTTGTGCTAACTCCCCACACCAGACACTGTAGTATTGGTGTGAACCAAAAGCCAAGTGTTAATGCATTTTCCTCTTGTCAGCTTTTGGTTTATGACAGGATCTCCACAGTACAAATTAAGGTAAGGGAGAAAAAAAAGGGATCTTTATTTTTGGTGCAGCTAGGGGTTGTGCCCAGGGCCTTATACCTGTTAGGCAAGTGTGCTATACCCAGCCCTAAAACATGATCTTTTAGCACTGTGAAAAACAACGCTTATTTCTAGACACCCATAGGATGGCTGTAGGCTCCAAGGGTTCCTGGACTAACATGGCCTTTCCATCTCGGCTAATGGACTGCATTTTAAAAGGAACTCTTCAATGGTCATTCTGGGATATACAGCAGTAACCGAAGGTCAGGAAAAACTGTCCAGGCCTCAGCCAGAACAATGAGCTCCACCAGGCCCCTGTCAGCGACTGGGAGGTCATGGCAGTATGAAAATCATCTATTAATATCAGGACTGTCGACTCAACAGACCCGAGCCGAGCACATCTTTTCAGGTCCCAGATGTAGCCCGGGGAGGGAGGGATAAAGCATACCTTTGTGTTAACCCACAGAGTGGCTAAAATCATAATTTGGACTTGACTCTGAATCCTGCTCTGACCCCTTAACAATACAGTAGAGGCTTCCAGCTGACTCAGCTCTGATGAGCCTGGCGGATTCCCCGCGCTGACAAGCCATGTATCCTCCAGAGGCCGACTTCTGCCCCTGCCAGGCATCAGCTCCTCATCCTCCAGTCACCTTGGAGGTTATTTCAAGGATCAGAAGATAAAAAGCAGATCAAACACCAAGCACAAAGGTAGAAATGGCAGGACCTTAACTTTGTTTCAGGCTTTTCTGTGATCTCTTCATTTTAAACAGCGGCACAATTTACTTACAATTTACTTACTGGGTATCTAGGGAACTGATCCCCCCCCCCCAACCCAACACTTATTCTGAACGATGCTGTGGTTTTTCCTCAATATTTTGGATTTGGGGTATTCCCAGAAGTGAAATTACTAAATGGAAGGCTTGTGGGTCCTACTTCCAAACTGATTTCAAAAGTTGAATGATTCACTTCACTACAATGGCTAATTTTCATTGTTAATTTGACTAGATTTAGAATAATCTGGAAAACAAACTCTAGACATGTCTATGAGGGCATTTTGGAGAGGTTTAACTGTGCAGGTGAGGAAGACTCATGATGACTGTGGCTGACACCATCTCATGGGCTGAGATCCTGGACTGAATAACAAGGAGAAGGCAGGGGCTGGGGAGATGGCCCAGCAGCTAAGAGCTCTTGCTGCTGAAACATGAGGACTGGAGTTTAGATCCCAGCACCCAATCAGGCCACTCACAAGCACCTGTAACTGCAGTGTCTTCATGGGTACTGCGCACACATGTGCTCATATGCTCATATGCTCATACATACAAACATGCAAATATAAAATAAATCTGGTTTGGGGGCTGGAGAGATGGCTCAGCAGTTAAGAGTGCCAACTGCTCTTGCAGAGGACCCGGGTTTGATTCCCAGCACCCACATGGTGGCTAAGAACTGTCTTTAAGCTGGGTGGGCGCAGTGGCACACACCTGCCTTTAATCCTAGCACTCAGGAGGCAGAGGCAGGTGGATCTCTGCGAGTTCAAGGCCAGCCTGGTCTACAGAGTGAGTTCTAGGTCAGCTGGGGCTTTAGGAAGACCCTGTCTCAAAACAAAACAAAACAAAAAAACAAAACAAAACAAAACAAAATCTGTTTTTTGTTTGTTTGTTTTTTTTTTTCTGTTTTTGGAAACAGGAGCCCCAGTTGGCCTGGAACTCTCTATGGAGCCTAGGCTCGGCCTCCATCCCACAGAGATCCATCACCTTTGCCTCAGGAATTCTGGGATTATAAGCATACGCCAACATCCTCAGCTCAATCTTTGCTTTTAATTTTTTTTGGTTTTGGTCTTTTTGAGACAGTCCCAGCTGGCCTGGAGCTTGCTATGTAGACCAGGCTGGCTTTGAACTCACAGAGATCCACCTGCCTCTGCCTTCCAAGTGCTAGGATTAAAGGTGTGTGCCACCACACCTGGCTGCTTTTAATTTTAAAAAAGAGAGCAACCCATGCGTGGTGGTACATGCCTATAATCCTACCACTCAGAAGGCAGAGGCAGGCAGATCTCTGTGAGATAAGAGGCCAGCCTTGTCTACATAGCAAGTTCCAGGCCAGCTCGGGCTACAGGGAGACTCTGTCCCAAAAAGCCACCCCCCCAAAAAAGAAGAGGAAGCAAAGGAAGAAGCAGGACTCTTCGCTCCCTCTTTTCTCTCTTTCTCCCCCCACCTATCCTTGCTGTACAGTAGCTGCCTCGAGCTCCTGCCACCATACCTTCTCTGCCATGATGGACTATACCCTCAAAGTGTTAGCCAAAATACACCTTCCCTTCCTTAAGTTGCTTTGTCAGGTGTTTGTTACAGCAATGAAAAAAAAGCAACCAATAGAATGAGCAAAAGCAATAATACAGTGACAGTACTAACACAGCAGGTAGTATCAGGTAATATCTATAAGTGGATGACGAGGGCTGGAGAGATGGCCTAGCAGTTAAGAGTGCTGACTGCTCTTGCAGAGGACCCGGGTTCGATCCTCAGCACCCACATGGCGGCTGAGAACCATCTTTAATTCAAGTTCCAGGGGAATCCGATACCCTCACAACCTGCATGCAGACAATACATTCATACACATATGAAAATAAATAAAAATAAAAAAAAAAAGTGGATGACCTATCGGCCCCCCCCCTTTTTTGGGGTCTTTTTGAGATAGGGTCTCCCTGTAGCCCCAGGTCACCTGGAACTTACTTTGTAGACCAGGCTGGCCTCTATCTCACAGATATCTGCCTACCTCTGCCTCCTGAGTGCTGGGATTAAAGGCGTATGACACCATGCCCGACTCTTTAGTCGTTTTTTAAATAATTTATGTGTAGGAGTATATTGGCTGCATGTACATAAGAGACTGGTGTCATGCAATGCCCATTGAGGTGAGAAGGTGTTGGATTCCTTGGAACTGGAACTATGCATGTGGTTATCTGCCATGTGGGTGCTGGGATTTGAACCCCGGCTGTCAGTGCTCTCAACCGTGGAGCCATCTCTCCAGCTCCTTCTTTAGTCATTTTTCAAAGCAGGTCTTTAATCCCAGTACTTGAGAGGGAGAGGCAGGCAGATCTCTGTGAGACTGAAGCCAACCTGGTTTACATAGTAAGTTCCAGGGCAGCTGGGCTACAGGGACACTGTGGTGGTTTGAATGAGAATGTCCCCCATAGGCTCCAGGTATTTAGACATTTGTCCCCAGTTAGTGCCACTGTTTTGGGAGATCAAATAAACTCTTCCTTTTATAAGTTCCCTTGGTCGTAGTGGTTCTATCGCCCCAACAGGAAAGTGACTAATATAGAGACCCTGCCTAAAAACGACAAAAAACAAACAAACAAACAAAAAGTAGTCCTTCTGGGGCTGGAGAGATGGCCCAGCAGTTGAGAATACTGACTGCTCTTGCGGAGGACCTGGGTTTGATTCCCAACACCCATATGATGCCTAACAACTGTCCATAAGTCCAGTTCCAGGGGAATTCAACACTCTCTTCTGACCTCTATAAGCACTGCATGACACAGGTGCACTTATATACATACAAACATGCAGGCAATACACTCATACACATAAAAATAAAAAAGGAGCTCTTCTAATAGATTATAATATTTTCCATTATAAATGTTTACACACTTCACCCTTATTAGAAATTATCAGAAGATAGTTTCACCTTGAAATGTAACTTATTTTATTTTATTTTATTTTGTCTTTTTAAGACAAGGTTTCCCTGTAGCCCAGCTGTCCTGGAACTCACTATGTAGACTAGGCTGGCCTTAAATTTACAGAGATCCACCTGCCTCTGCCTCCTGAGTGCTGGCATTAAATACATGTGCCACCATGCCTGGCTTGAAATGTAACTTCTATATTCATGGAGATTTAGGTTTTATTTTTTATTCATTTATTTTTATTTTCTGTATATGAGTGTTTTGCTTGCTTGTGTACAATATACATGAAATGCCCACAGAGGCCAGAAGAGGGTGCTGGATCCCTAGAAACTCCCTAGAACTGGAGTTTCAGATGGTTGTTAGTGGCCATGTGAGTGCTGGGAACCAAAACCTAGGTCCTCTGCAAAAGCAGCCCGTGTTTTAACAGCTGAGCAATCTCTCCAGCTCCCTTATGGAGGCTTTTCTTTAATTAAAAGTTAATGCATTTGAATTTTGGTTAGTGTCTATGGTCTGCAGCAAGGTCCAAACACACAAGTTAAAAGGAGACATGAGATGTCACGCAAAGCACAGGAGCTGTGAAGGGAGGGAAATCTCACAGAGTATCACAACCCACTGACTGTTTTATGGACTAAAGTCAATGCAACATACAAGAATTTCCTAGAAGGGCATAAGAAATGTCTTCCAATTATTGGAACTTGGCCTATACTACTTTCTTGAAGACATTATAAAAGTATATATTCTTCAGAATGTCATTAAAACTTCAGTGGCCATGGTGGTGCACACCTTTAATCCCAGCACTTGGGAGGCAGAGGCAGGCGGATCTCTTCGAGTTTGAGGCCAGCCTGGTCTACATTGTGAGTTCCGGGACAGCTGGGGTTACAGGGAGACCCTGTCTCAAAAAGACAAAAAATAAAAATAAAAAATAAAAAAAGCTTCAGTCTTCACAAAGGAGGAGGATGAAATTAACATGGAGAATAAAAGAGTGAACAAGCTTAAGTCATAAAACACAGTAATGTGACTTTGAACTTTTAAGAATTTTTCAGTGTATGCAAAGCTGTATGAGAAACAGGAAGAGGCTGGTATCTTTTTTGTTTAGTGATATTTATTTTTTTTATTTTATTTATTTCTGTATGTGTACGAATGTACTGTCTGCATGCAAGTTTGTGCACCCGTGTCGTGCAATGCCTCGGAGGTCAGAAGAGGGTGTCGGATTCCCCTGGAACTGGAGTTCTCCTGGAATTGGAGTTACAGACAGTTCTTAGCCGCCATGAGGTGCTGGGGATCGAACCCGGGTCCTCTGCAAGAGCAGTCGGTGCTCTTAACCGCCAGGATATCTCTCCAGCCCAAGAGCACATATTTAATCCCAGCACTCCCTAGGCCAAGATGGGAGATGGAGATGAGAGAAGCTATCAGGCCAGCTAGTCTGGCTTGGTCCCAGCCCCCTTACTAGCTGAGCCATGTCCCTGGTCCACATTAGTCTTGTTTAGAAATACAAATTAAAAAAAAAAAAAGCCGGGCGTGGTGGCGCACGCCTTTAATCCTAGCACTTGGGAGGCAGAGGCAGGCGGATCTTTGTGAGTTCAAGGCCAGCGTGGTCTACAGAGTGAGTTCCAGGATAGCTGGGGCTACAGGGAGACCCTGTCGTGAAAAGACCAAAAAACAAAACAAAACAAAACAAAAAAATTCAATCTCCACACCTACCTGTGGTGCCCCCCACAGGCCGAGGCCGGGCCACTGATGGCATCTCCTCAGAGTAGATCCCTCGGGCAGCAAAAGGAGCTTCAGCTGATGCCTGTGGCTGTGGAGGGTCAGGTGGTACTAACTCCGCAGACTGTAGCAACCCAGGGCCAAAATTTGGTCTGCTGGGAAAGCACAGACATGTATCAAGACCCCCTTTCCCTGCTCTGGAATTTGGTTAGGCTGCCTGCCCCCCACAGGGTTTAAGGCCCTTTATATTTTCGCTTTTCAGTTTCCTCTCCTGGAACACAAGAACTTCCTCTGGTTCCCTGAGGGCAACAGACTTCCTATTTGTTCAGGGCTCCACCTCAGCATTAAGCCGAAGATAGTGCAGGAGTGAGGGAAGGGCTAGCACCTGACTAGACTGCCCAGACTGGACCCAGAAGCCAGAAGATGCACCCTGTGATGGATAGCTTTATTGTCAACTTGACACACCTGGGTTGAGGGAGCCTCAGTTGGGGAATTGGCTCCATTGGATTGGCCTGTGGCCACATCTGTGGAGTATTGTCTTGATTGTCAGGCAATGTGGGACGGCCCAGCCCATAATGAGTGGTGCCATCCTGGGCAGGTTGTTGTGTACAGTATAAGAAGGCAGGCTGGGCGTGAGCCAGGGGAGCAAGCCAGTGAACAGCATTCCTTCATGGCTTGTGCTTCAGCTCCTGCCTCCAGGTTCCTGCCCTGAGTTCCTGCCTTGGGCTCCCTAAGTGATGAACTGTGACCTGAGAGATATAAGCTGAATAAACCCTTTCCTCCCCAAGTTGGTGTGGGTCAGAGTGTTTTGTCACAGCAATGAAAGATAAACTAGAACACACCCAGACATGAGCGTTCCATCCCTCCCTCTCCTCTCTCCCCTCCCCCATTTCCTTCTTTTCTCCCTTCCCCTTTTCCTTCCCTCCTCCTTTCCTCCCTCCCTTCCCCCTTCCTTCCTCCCTCCCTCCCCTTCCTTCCTCCCTTCCTTCCTTCCTTTCCTTCCTTCCTCTCTCCCCTTCCTTCCTCCCTCCCTTCCCTTCCTCCCTCCCTCCCTCACCTTCCTTCCTTCCTTCCTTCCTTCCTCCCTTCCCTTCCTTCCTCTTCCCCTCCCTCCCTCCCTTCCCTCCCTCCCTTTCTTCCTCCCTTTCTTTCTGATCACCCTTGTTCATCAAAGCTGAAAATGACTCTAAGAAAGTGTTCTCAAATTTTTTAGGCTCTAGGACTCCTTATACTTACAAAGAATTATTGAGGACTCCCAAGAACTTTGGTGGATTATATACACAGATATTAATTTTACTAGAAATTAAAATGAAGAACATTTAAGAATACTAAAAAAAATCATGAAAAATACAAACCTAGCTGGGTATGGTGGCACAAGCCTTTAATCCCAGCACCGCAGAGGCAGAAGGAGATGGATTTATGTGAGATCAAGGCCAGCCTGGTCTACATAGAGAGCTCCAGGCCAGCTGTGGTTACAGGGAGACCCTGTCTTAAAACAAAACAAAATAAACTCACCAACCTAATACCCATTAGCAAGCAATCTTCGTGAATGTAACTATCCTCTCCAATTACCTCCAAATTAGTGAAAAGAGTGACACTTTATTTTTTGTTCAAATTTCCTTAACAGAATGCCTAGGTGTCCATATGTTTTATAATCAATTAGATGACATGTGTTACTTTAGGAAGAAAATCTGCCCTCATAGAACCTGATCTTAGAAAAAGCAAGGAGGGGTCTTAAGGGGGTCTTAACAACCTTCCTAGGAAAGACCCAGGTATCGTCCACACATTCTATTGATACCACTCCAAAACACAATGTGGAATCTGAAACCTGAGTCTGAAGGAACCACGTTCCATCAAAACCTATTTCTCTGTCTTGTGCTTTGAATGGATCCTTCATCCATGAATGACTGGATTTATCACTTAGAAAGTACAAATTATGAAGATGATGTGGATGGTTTTTTTTTGTTTGGTTTTTGAGACAGAGTCTCTCTATGTAGCCCTGCCTGGCCTGGAATTCACTGCATAGACCAGGCTGGTCTTGAACTCACAGAGAAGTGTCTGACTCTGCCTTCCCAGCACAGGGATCAAAGATGTGTGCTACTACACCTGGCTGAGATCTTTATAGTTTAACAAGAAGTTAACATGAAAATGTATATGATCCCTATCTATGGAACACAGACATTAACTATTCCTTCCAAGGTTTCACAGACAAGGCTGGTCCTTCTTATTACCATATTCCAATAGTGTCTGTTGCTCACTTCTCATCATATTCATGTATCACATGACTCATAACAAGAGCAAATCTCTCCTGTGTTCTTCAGCTATGTATGTTACTATCCGGTAGCTTCTTGCTCATAAAATACTTTCATCCTGAGGGTAAACGCTACTCCGTGTGTCTACTGCGCAGGCTCAGGGCTCACTGACAAAATATGCATCAGAACAGCTCATCTTACTTCTGTTTTTTGTTTGTTAAGACTTTTTCCATGAATGGATGGTGACTTTTGTTAAATGCTTTATCTACTGAAATGGCATTTTCCTCCTTTGTCCTCTTTGAAGGAGTATATTATGATTGTTTTTAATTAATTAATTTATTTATTATGTGTATGAATGTACTGTCTGCATGTAGATTTGTGCACCTGTGCCGTGCAATGCAGTGGAGGTCAGAAGAGGGTGTCAGAGTCCCAGTTAAATGCTTTATCTACTGAAATGGCATTTTCCTCCTTTGTCCTCTTTGAAAGAGTATATTATGATTGTTTTTAATTAATTAATTTATTTATTTATTATGTGTATGAATGTACTGTCTGCATGTAGATTTGTGCACCTGTGCCGTGCAATGCAGTGGAGGTCAGAAGAGGGTGTCAGAGTCCCAGTTAAATGCTTTATCTACTGAAATGGCATTTTCCTCCTTTGTCCTCTTTGAAAGAGTATATTATGATTGTTTTTAATTAATTAATTTATTTATTTATTATGTGTATGAATGTACTGTCTGCATGTAGATTTGTGCACCTGTGCCGTGCAATGCAGTGGAGGTCAGAAGAGGGTGTCAGAGTCCCAGTTAAATGCTTTATCTACTGAAATGGCATTTTCCTCCTTTGTCCTCTTTGAAAGAGTATATTATGATTGTTTTTAATTAATTAATTTATTTATTTATTATGTGTATGAATGTACTGTCTGCATGTAGATTTGTGCACCTGTGCCGTGCAATGCAGTGGAGGTCAGAAGAGGGTGTCAGAGTCCCAGTTAAATGCTTTATCTACTGAAATGGCATTTTCTTCCTTTGTCCTCTTTGAAAGAGTATATTATGATTGTTTTTAATTAATTAATTTATTTATTTATTATGTGTATGAATGTACTGTCTGCATGTAGATTTGTGCACCTGTGCCGTGCAATGCAGTGGAGGTCAGAAGAGGGTGTCAGAGTCCCAGTTAAATGCTTTATCTACTGAAATGGCATTTTCTTCCTTTGTCCTCTTTGAAAGAGTATATTATGATTGTTTTTAATTAATTAATTTATTTATTTATTATGTGTATGAATGTACTGTCTGCATGTAGATTTGTGCACCTGTGCCGTGCAATGCAGTGGAGGTCAGAAGAGGGTGTCAGAGTCCCAGTTAAATGCTTTATCTACTGAAATGGCATTTTCTTCCTTTGTCCTCTTTGAAAGAGTATATTATGATTGTTTTTAATTAATTAATTTATTTATTTATTATGTGTATGAATGTACTGTCTGCATGTAGATTTGTGCACCTGTGCCGTGCAATGCAGTGGAGGTCAGAAGAGGGTGTCAGAGTCCCAGTTAAATGCTTTATCTACTGAAATGGCATTTTCTTCCTTTGTCCTCTTTGAAAGAGTATATTATGATTGTTTTTAATTAATTAATTTATTTATTTATTATGTGTATGAATGTACTGTCTGCATGTAGATTTGTGCACCTGTGCCGTGCAATGCAGTGGAGGTCAGAAGAGGGTGTCAGAGTCCCAGTTAAATGCTTTATCTACTGAAATGGCATTTTCTTCCTTTGTCCTCTTTGAAAGAGTATATTATGATTGTTTTTAATTAATTAATTTATTTATTTATTATGTGTATGAATGTACTGTCTGCATGTAGATTTGTGCACCTGTGCCGTGCAATGCAGTGGAGGTCAGAAGAGGGTGTCAGAGTCCCAGTTAAATGCTTTATCTACTGAAATGGCATTTTCTTCCTTTGTCCTCTTTGAAAGAGTATATTATGATTGTTTTTAATTAATTAATTTATTTATTTATTATGTGTATGAATGTACTGTCTGCATGTAGATTTGTGCACCTGTGCCGTGCAATGCAGTGGAGGTCAGAAGAGGGTGTCAGAGTCCCAGTTAAATGCTTTATCTACTGAAATGGCATTTTCTTCCTTTGTCCTCTTTGAAAGAGTATATTATGATTGTTTTTAATTAATTAATTTATTTATTTATTATGTGTATGAATGTACTGTCTGCATGTAGATTTGTGCACCTGTGCCGTGCAATGCAGTGGAGGTCAGAAGAGGGTGTCAGAGTCCCAGTTAAATGCTTTATCTACTGAAATGGCATTTTCTTCCTTTGTCCTCTTTGAAAGAGTATATTATGATTGTTTTTAATTAATTAATTTATTTATTTATTATGTGTATGAATGTACTGTCTGCATGTAGATTTGTGCACCTGTGCCGTGCAATGCAGTGGAGGTCAGAAGAGGGTGTCAGAGTCCCAGTTAAATGCTTTATCTACTGAAATGGCATTTTCTTCCTTTGTCCTCTTTGAAAGAGTATATTATGATTGTTTTTAATTAATTAATTTATTTATTTATTATGTGTATGAATGTACTGTCTGCATGTAGATTTGTGCACCTGTGCCGTGCAATGCAGTGGAGGTCAGAAGAGGGTGTCAGAGTCCCAGTTAAATGCTTTATCTACTGAAATGGCATTTTCTTCCTTTGTCCTCTTTGAAAGAGTATATTATGATTGTTTTTAATTAATTAATTTATTTATTTATTATGTGTATGAATGTACTGTCTGCATGTAGATTTGTGCACCTGTGCCGTGCAATGCAGTGGAGGTCAGAAGAGGGTGTCAGAGTCCCAGTTAAATGCTTTATCTACTGAAATGGCATTTTCTTCCTTTGTCCTCTTTGAAAGAGTATATTATGATTGTTTTTAATTAATTAATTTATTTATTTATTATGTGTATGAATGTACTGTCTGCATGTAGATTTGTGCACCTGTGCCGTGCAATGCAGTGGAGGTCAGAAGAGGGTGTCAGAGTCCCAGTTAAATGCTTTATCTACTGAAATGGCATTTTCTTCCTTTGTCCTCTTTGAAAGAGTATATTATGATTGTTTTTAATTAATTAATTTATTTATTTATTATGTGTATGAATGTACTGTCTGCATGTAGATTTGTGCACCTGTGCCGTGCAATGCAGTGGAGGTCAGAAGAGGGTGTCAGAGTCCCAGTTAAATGCTTTATCTACTGAAATGGCATTTTCTTCCTTTGTCCTCTTTGAAAGAGTATATTATGATTGTTTTTAATTAATTAATTTATTTATTTATTATGTGTATGAATGTACTGTCTGCATGTAGATTTGTGCACCTGTGCCGTGCAATGCAGTGGAGGTCAGAAGAGGGTGTCAGAGTCCCAGTTAAATGCTTTATCTACTGAAATGGCATTTTCTTCCTTTGTCCTCTTTGAAAGAGTATATTATGATTGTTTTTAATTAATTAATTTATTTATTTATTATGTGTATGAATGTACTGTCTGCATGTAGATTTGTGCACCTGTGCCGTGCAATGCAGTGGAGGTCAGAAGAGGGTGTCAGAGTCCCAGTTAAATGCTTTATCTACTGAAATGGCATTTTCTTCCTTTGTCCTCTTTGAAAGAGTATATTATGATTGTTTTTAATTAATTAATTTATTTATTTATTATGTGTATGAATGTACTGTCTGCATGTAGATTTGTGCACCTGTGCCGTGCAATGCAGTGGAGGTCAGAAGAGGGTGTCAGAGTCCCAGTTAAATGCTTTATCTACTGAAATGGCATTTTCTTCCTTTGTCCTCTTTGAAAGAGTATATTATGATTGTTTTTAATTAATTAATTTATTTATTTATTATGTGTATGAATGTACTGTCTGCATGTAGATTTGTGCACCTGTGCCGTGCAATGCAGTGGAGGTCAGAAGAGGGTGTCAGAGTCCCAGTTAAATGCTTTATCTACTGAAATGGCATTTTCTTCCTTTGTCCTCTTTGAAAGAGTATATTATGATTGTTTTTAATTAATTAATTTATTTATTTATTATGTGTATGAATGTACTGTCTGCATGTAGATTTGTGCACCTGTGCCGTGCAATGCAGTGGAGGTCAGAAGAGGGTGTCAGAGTCCCAGTTAAATGCTTTATCTACTGAAATGGCATTTTCTTCCTTTGTCCTCTTTGAAAGAGTATATTATGATTGTTTTTAATTAATTAATTTATTTATTTATTATGTGTATGAATGTACTGTCTGCATGTAGATTTGTGCACCTGTGCCGTGCAATGCAGTGGAGGTCAGAAGAGGGTGTCAGAGTCCCAGTTAAATGCTTTATCTACTGAAATGGCATTTTCTTCCTTTGTCCTCTTTGAAAGAGTATATTATGATTGTTTTTAATTAATTAATTTATTTATTTATTATGTGTATGAATGTACTGTCTGCATGTAGATTTGTGCACCTGTGCCGTGCAATGCAGTGGAGGTCAGAAGAGGGTGTCAGAGTCCCAGTTAAATGCTTTATCTACTGAAATGGCATTTTCTTCCTTTGTCCTCTTTGAAAGAGTATATTATGATTGTTTTTAATTAATTAATTTATTTATTTATTATGTGTATGAATGTACTGTCTGCATGTAGATTTGTGCACCTGTGCCGTGCAATGCAGTGGAGGTCAGAAGAGGGTGTCAGAGTCCCAGTTAAATGCTTTATCTACTGAAATGGCATTTTCTTCCTTTGTCCTCTTTGAAAGAGTATATTATGATTGTTTTTAATTAATTAATTTATTTATTTATTATGTGTATGAATGTACTGTCTGCATGTAGATTTGTGCACCTGTGCCGTGCAATGCAGTGGAGGTCAGAAGAGGGTGTCAGAGTCCCAGTTAAATGCTTTATCTACTGAAATGGCATTTTCTTCCTTTGTCCTCTTTGAAAGAGTATATTATGATTGTTTTTAATTAATTAATTTATTTATTTATTATGTGTATGAATGTACTGTCTGCATGTAGATTTGTGCACCTGTGCCGTGCAATGCAGTGGAGGTCAGAAGAGGGTGTCAGAGTCCCAGTTAAATGCTTTATCTACTGAAATGGCATTTTCTTCCTTTGTCCTCTTTGAAAGAGTATATTATGATTGTTTTTAATTAATTAATTTATTTATTTATTATGTGTATGAATGTACTGTCTGCATGTAGATTTGTGCACCTGTGCCGTGCAATGCAGTGGAGGTCAGAAGAGGGTGTCAGAGTCCCAGTTAAATGCTTTATCTACTGAAATGGCATTTTCTTCCTTTGTCCTCTTTGAAAGAGTATATTATGATTGTTTTTAATTAATTAATTTATTTATTTATTATGTGTATGAATGTACTGTCTGCATGTAGATTTGTGCACCTGTGCCGTGCAATGCAGTGGAGGTCAGAAGAGGGTGTCAGAGTCCCAGTTAAATGCTTTATCTACTGAAATGGCATTTTCTTCCTTTGTCCTCTTTGAAAGAGTATATTATGATTGTTTTTAATTAATTAATTTATTTATTTATTATGTGTATGAATGTACTGTCTGCATGTAGATTTGTGCACCTGTGCCGTGCAATGCAGTGGAGGTCAGAAGAGGGTGTCAGAGTCCCAGTTAAATGCTTTATCTACTGAAATGGCATTTTCTTCCTTTGTCCTCTTTGAAAGAGTATATTATGATTGTTTTTAATTAATTAATTTATTTATTTATTATGTGTATGAATGTACTGTCTGCATGTAGATTTGTGCACCTGTGCCGTGCAATGCAGTGGAGGTCAGAAGAGGGTGTCAGAGTCCCAGTTAAATGCTTTATCTACTGAAATGGCATTTTCTTCCTTTGTCCTCTTTGAAAGAGTATATTATGATTGTTTTTAATTAATTAATTTATTTATTTATTATGTGTATGAATGTACTGTCTGCATGTAGATTTGTGCACCTGTGCCGTGCAATGCAGTGGAGGTCAGAAGAGGGTGTCAGAGTCCCAGTTAAATGCTTTATCTACTGAAATGGCATTTTCTTCCTTTGTCCTCTTTGAAAGAGTATATTATGATTGTTTTTAATTAATTAATTTATTTATTTATTATGTGTATGAATGTACTGTCTGCATGTAGATTTGTGCACCTGTGCCGTGCAATGCAGTGGAGGTCAGAAGAGGGTGTCAGAGTCCCAGTTAAATGCTTTATCTACTGAAATGGCATTTTCTTCCTTTGTCCTCTTTGAAAGAGTATATTATGATTGTTTTTAATTAATTAATTTATTTATTTATTATGTGTATGAATGTACTGTCTGCATGTAGATTTGTGCACCTGTGCCGTGCAATGCAGTGGAGGTCAGAAGAGGGTGTCAGAGTCCCAGTTAAATGCTTTATCTACTGAAATGGCATTTTCTTCCTTTGTCCTCTTTGAAAGAGTATATTATGATTGTTTTTAATTAATTAATTTATTTATTTATTATGTGTATGAATGTACTNGGGGTGGGGGTGGGGCTCTCTTCAGCCCGAGCCCTGGTACCTTCTGCTGGCCTCAGGAGATCTCAGGTCTCAAGAGTCACACAACCCTACCTTTAATACCGGCTGGGAGGATAACTCCACCCCCACAGCCACAAAAGCCAATCAAGCCAAAGACCGCTGGATTAAAGGATCAACAATCAGCCTTGCTGAGGCACCCAGTCCCTACCTGCTTTCTGCTCTTCCTTTATGATTGGTTTTTAATATGCTAAATCCTCCTATGTGTCTGGAATGGATCCAAATTGGTTGTAACATAATATCCTTTTTTTTTTTAATTTTTTTTATTTTTTATTTTTGCATGTGTATGAATGTATTGTCTGCATGCAGGTCTGTGCACCCGTGTCGTGCAATGCTGCAGAGGTCAGAAGAGGGTCTCGGATTCCCCTGGAACTGGAGTTCTCCTGGAATTGGAGTTACAGACGGTTCTTAGCCGCCATGTGGGTGCTGGGGATTGAACCCGGGTCCTCTGCAAAAGCGTTGGTGCTCTTAACCGCTAGGCCATCTCTCCAGCCCCCATAATATCCTTTTATATATATTGCTGGATATGTTTGTGAATATTTGGTTTCAAATTCTTTCTACTTTTGTTCAGTGTGAAACTGGCCTTTAATGTTTCCTTCCTTGCAACGTCCTTGTTCTAATCCGTGTCCTTGGTGTTGAAGTAATACTGGTCACAGAAAATTAGCTGAGGTGGTTCCACCTCCTTCTATTTTTTTATTGGTGTCTGTACAACACTGGTTCTTTTCCTCCTTTAGGGTTTGATGGAATTCATTGTTGAAGCATGGGTGCCTGGAGTTTTCCCCAGCACAGAATTTTACTTAAGAATTCAGTTTTGTAGTTTTGGGTCTTCCTGTAGCCCCAGCTGCCCTGGAATGTGCTCTGTAGATCAGGCTGGCCTTGAACTCACAGAGAGCCGCCTGTGTCTCTGCCTCCCAAGTGCTGGGATTAAAGGCATGTGCCACCATGCCTGGCATAAATAAAAATATATTTTTTAAAATATTAAAAAAATTTTTAAAGGCCTATTTTAAGGTTACTGAGCCCAGTGTTCCATATATGTTAATTATGTCACAATAATTAATCACACTGTTCAAATCTTCTGTGTCCTTTCATTGACGTCACATTTTCTTAAGGTTTTTTTTTTTTTTAATTGTTTTGTCTTTTTGAGATAGGCTCTCCCTTTATTCCCAGCTGCCTGGACCTTGCTAT
This sequence comes from Rhizomys pruinosus, assembly GCA_009823505.1. Classification (NCBI taxonomy): domain Eukaryota; kingdom Metazoa; phylum Chordata; class Mammalia; order Rodentia; family Spalacidae; genus Rhizomys; species Rhizomys pruinosus. The sequence goes on from VZQC01004216.1 coordinate 623,040, forward strand.
GTAGACCAGGCTGGCCTTGACCTCACAGAGATCCGCCTGCCTCTGCCTCCGGAGTGCTAGAATTAAAGGTGTGTGCCACTACGCCCGGCCAGAGGACAACTTATAAGAGTTGGTTCTCTCCTTCCATTGGGTCCTGGGGATCGAGCTCGGGTTTGGCAGCAACCCCTTTACCCACTGAGCCATCTTGCCTGCCCACGTCTTAATGACTGTGCAGCATTCTCCCCACTGAACCGTCTCCCCAGCTGCCAATTCCAACTTTTTACTTCCTCTTCTGGTTACAGCAAGAAGACACATATGCAACTCAGAGTTTTGTATCTGACTGAATTAACTAAAAGACAGGAGTTTACAAAATGGCAAACTAACCCATATGAGAAATCCATGATACAGTTTCTCCTGGAACCCTTACCGTGGGGACGGGCCTGATGGGGGAGTCATTCCGTAGCCTTCATATCTCTGCAAGAAATTCCAAAGAACACAAGGCTCACATTTAATACTTATTATAAAACAATACCAGAAAACATGAACTTAAGCCTGTGGGCCAATTTTCAGAATAATAATAATAATTATTATTATTATTATTATTATTGACAGGGTCTCACTGTGTAGTCCTGGCTGGCCTGGAACTCAGTACATAGACCACATAGACTCACAGAGATTGCCTACTTCTGCCTCCTGAGTACTGGGATTAAAGGTGTGCACTACCACACTTAGCAAGAATTATTTTCTTTCTTTCTTTCTTTCTTTTGTAGAGGTTGCATTTTAAAGAATTATTTTCTTATTAAAAGCATGTCAGGGCTGGAGAAATGGTCCAGCAGTTAAGAGCACTGGCTGCTCTTTAGTTCCCAGCACCCACATAGCAGCTAATAACCCTTTGTAACTCTAGTTCCAGGGGATCTGATACCCTCTTCCTATCTTCTCAGCCACTCATACATGTGGTACACTGACAGGCAGACAAAACACCCATACAAATAAAAATAAAATAAAACACCATGTTACTGGCACCTTCTGCTAGCATGCAATGCTACAAGTTTCAGCCTTTGAGGCTTTAGAAAACACATCCTTGGGGTAAGCAAGACAGCTTAGCAGATAAAGCTTGCTGTGCAAGCCTGGAGGCTGGAGTTCAGTCCCTAGAATCTACATAAGGGTGGAAGACGAGAAACAACTTTACCAACTGACCTTGATCTCCAAACAATACAGACATCATGGCACATGCACCCATACATACACATAAAAATGTAAAAAATAAAATCTGTATTTAACTTCTAGACCTCTCCTGTTGTAGAACATAAATAACAGGTGTATGGTATTTTAATTGCTTATTCTTTGGTCTGGTTTACTCACAAAATAAAATATGAATAGTGGACAGGCCTAAAGGGGTCACAGTAGCACAAAGCTCCCCCCACCCCCGCCACAAGCCACAGTATGCACCTGCAATTCAAGTTACTCAGACTAAACCATCCAAAGCTGCACCATGTTGGAGAATGTGGTAAAAAGAAAGGATAAAATGAAACTGGATGTTAGAGAGTAAATGATAACGGAGGTGCCTTCTCATTTGGACCAGCTTCCAGTTCCATGAGGCTCCAGCCCGACTTCCTGCCTGCCCTTCAGGTCCATAAAGAGCCCAGGTCATCCTTCACTCGGTTCTAGGTGAACTAGTCTGAGCTGACCAAGTGCTCTTAGATTAAAATTATATACTTGATTTAAAGAAAGGTGTGCCTTGGGGCTGGAGGGATGGCCTAGCGGTTAAGAGTGCCGACCGCTCTTGCAGAGGACCCAGGTTCAATCCCCAGCACCCACATGGCGGCCGAGAACCGTCTGAAATTCCAATTCCAGGAGAACTTCAGTTCCAGGGGAATCCGATACCCTCTTCTGACCTCCGCGGCATTGCACGACACGGGTGCACACACTTGCATGCAGACAGTACATTCATACACATACAGAAATAAATAAAAAAAATAAAAAATAAAAAAAAGGTGTGCCTAGAGACCTGCTGCTGCCTTGTGAAATCAACAAAGCCTGACTCTAATATACATGGGACTCTAGTGTTTTCTATTGTCGCGCGTGTGTACATATTCATGTGTACGTACATAAAACACAAGCCAAAAAGCATAAAAGGCCAGTCACAATGGCTGTGGAGTTTGGGCCTAGTCTGAGGTAGAGCATCATCAGTTTAAGTCTACTTGTGCAAGATCTTGCTGGAACCCGTCCCCCCGGAGCACCCATGCCCCTGGAGCGCCCGTCCCCCCGGAGCGCCCGTCCCCCCGGAGCACTCATCCCCCCGGGCACACAGGGCAGAACTTCAGAGAGAGTTTAACTTGACTCAGGAATGAGAAATAACACTAACAAAGCTGCCAGCCTCAGAGACACCTAACTAACAGTTTTACATTGGCAAAAGGAGTTAATGTCATCAAATGGGTGCAAAAAGGCTTAGTATCTGAGGGCACCCTGGAACCCACATGCCTGTAGTTCTGACTATAGTCAGAAAAAGCAAATAGAGGGGGTCATGTTTTCCCTGGCAACAAACAGTCTCTTTACCACCAATTTATCAACATGCTGAAATTTATAGACACAGATATTAGACACACTGTGATCAGCCAATGCTGTTATCAAAGGACAAGCAGCCACATTAAGAGTTCGTGAGTAAACCAGACCCAGGAACAAACAGTTAAAATACCTACACCCGCTAACAACGCAAGACTCCTCAAAAGAAAACACACACTGCAGAATCATGCTGTACACAGAGAAGGAAGCTGAAGGAAAAAGCAAGATTCTGTTGGCACAGTTTTCTGACTCCACTGTCAGAACATGCAGAGTCAAAGTCCCATTCAGAGATGTTGACTGAGGTGACTGCAGTCTAGGGGCTTGGCCTAGGGACAAGGGAAAGTCTGAGAACAGAGAGAAACAACAACCGAGGATGCTGGTGACCAAGTCCATGTCAGAGTGAAGAAGTTGCTCCTGGTAGATCCTTCTCTTCATTCCCAGTCTTCAGTCATTGTGACAGTGCATCTCAGGCATTAAGTCACTCAGTATTTTGACCCACTGAATACCCAAGAGCTACACTTGACACATGCTCAGCCCCAGAACTGCTCCATCCCGACACCCCCACTCCAGTCTTTGAAAGACAATGGTGGCTCCAACTACCTGAACTCGGATGGATTTGAGAAGAAGCACTCAGCTCCAGCACAAGTCACCTTCATCTCATGGAGCTTGTCCCTGATCAACTCCACTGTCTGCTCTCTATCTGAGCCTGGGTCTCTCATGGTGGTCAACAAAACTAGAGAACTTTAACTTGAACCACTGTAATTTCATGGTTGCCAATCTCACGAGGGGCCTCTACCGGGAGAAATTATCCCTGCATGCCTAATCTCTTCTTCTCCACAACAGGCACATCAGATCTCTATCCACCCTCAAACCTCAGCCTGACATACTTCTCCACTCTCAAGAGACAACTCTGCCTTCTCTTCTGTGAAGACTGAATCCATAAGCTGGGTGGTTCTTCAACTTCCTGCCACCAAGCCACAACAAAGTTGAGACGGGGGTCTCACTATGTAATCCTGGCTGCGCTCAAACTCACGGACATTCTCCTGCCTCTGCTTTCCAAGCACTGGGACTAGAGGCGTGAGTCTGCAACCTGGTTCTTGCACTGGCAATCATGCTCTAGCCTATAGTGGGCTCATCTTTCTCAAAGGCTTGCTTCAAAGGGATGCTTCTGGCCTGCTGTGACCCTCACTGTCCAGAAGGGGGTGCAGGGCTTCTTGTTCCCTATTCCTGCTTTCCCTCCCCCTTGCCTCAAGCCTCATCACCTTTACTATAAACTCCACAGAAATCAACTAGAACTGATTTCAGGAATTGGTGGTATATATGATAATTTTTCAAAGATTTATTCTTTTTTAAATTTTATTTATTTATTTTTATGTGTATGAATGTACTGCCTGCATGTAGGTTTGTGCACCTGTGTCAGGAATTAGTGGTATATATGATAATTTTGCTTTTTTTTATATATGATAATTTTTCAAAGATTTATTCTTTTTTTAAATTTATTATGTGTATGAATGTACTGTTTGCATGTAGGTTTGTGCACCCGTGTTGTCCAATGCCACAGAGGTCAGAAGAGGGCGTCGGATTCCCCTGGAACTAGAGTTAAAGACGGTTCTCAGCTGCCATGTGGGTGCTGGGGATCAAGCCCAGGTCCTCTGCAAGAGCAGTTGGCACTCTTAACTGCTAGGCCATCTCTCCAGCCCCAAAGATTTATTATTTTTATGTGCAGGTGTGTGCACCTACAGGAGTTTATGTGCACCATGTGCATTAAGAGCCTGTGGAGGCCAGAAGGGGGCATCAGATCCCCTGGAATTGGAGTTACAGGTGGTTGTGAGCCATCAAGCAGGTGTGGGAATCGAACCTGGGCTCTCTACAAGAAGAATAAGCACTGGTAACTGCTGAGCCATCTCTCTAGCCCCTGTATGGCTAAGTTTAACGTGCCAATTTGACTGGGCCATGGCTTCCCAGATGGCTGGTTAAACACTTTCTGGAAATGTCTGTGAAGGTACTTTAAGGAGAGCTCACTATTGGAATGTGTGGGCAGATTAAGCAAATGGCCCGCCCCGCCCCACCCCGCCCCACCCCATCCATGGGGCTGAAAAGAGTGAGAAGGCCAAAGGCAGGCAGAGTCCTGCAAACACTTTCAATGGGAAAGAAATGCTTTCATTTCTTCTGGGTAAGAGCTCAGCAAATGAACGGATTCTTTACATATTTGATGCATCATTAACTTATTAAGAGACTGCCAGGGTGGGGATTTGACACAGTGCTAGAGTCTGTGCATGCTAAGCATGGACAGAGTCCTGTGCTTGATGCCTCCACTGGCTTTTTTGTTTATTGGGGAGGGCGGTCTCTTTTGAGGCAGGGTCTCCATGTAGCCCCTGGAACTCACTATATAGACCAGGCCGACCTTCAACTCACAGATATCCGCCTGCCTCTGCCTGTACTGGGAACAAAGGCATGCACCACTACACCAGGCTTGTTTTGCTTTTTAAAGATCCATATGGAATTTCAATACTCTGGGTTTGATTTCTGGCACTAAAGAAAATAAAAGCAACTGTCAAACTTTTTTCCATTTCTTTGGATAACTTTCCCATTGTTTATTGGGTTAAAATCCTTTTTATTAATTTTTTTTTTTAGTTAGCATACAAAGTAATGGATTTTTTTTTTTTTTTTGGTCTTTTTGAGACAGGGTCTCCCTGGAACCCCAGCTGTCCTGGAATTTACTCACTATGTAGATACCAAGGCTGGACTTTGAACTCAGAGATCCCCGTTTCTGTCTCCTGAGTACTGGGATTAAAGGCGTGCACCACCACACCCATGCATAAAGTAATGGAATTTTCACATCAAGGCATTTTCATATATATAATATTATAATATATATATATGATAGATACACTTTTTTTTTTTTTTTTGTTCCTTGTCCTTTTTGAGACAGGGTATCCTTTAGTCCAGCTGGCCTGGAGCGCACTCTGTAAACAGGCTGGCCTTGAACTCACTGAGATCTGCCTGCCTCTGCCTCCCAAGTGCTAGGATTAAAGGCGTGCACCACCATGCCCAGCTTACGTTATTCTTATTTGTCCCCCACTCACCCCTACCCACCTCTTGCCGATCCCCTTCCCTCAGATAATCTCTCCTGTTTTCATGTGTTATGATTACATTACCCTTTCTTTTCCCTCTCCTCTCCTTGAAATGTCTCCCTGTCCCTCATATTCCCGTCCTACCTTCAGCTGCTACATGTATAATACAATACAATGCAATACAATGCAATGCAATGCAATGCAATACAATGCAATACAATACGATATAAATTTACATCTAGATTCTACATATGAGAGAAAATGTGGTATTTATCTGAGTCTGCTTTGTTTACTTAACATAATGATCTCCGGTTCTATCCATTTCCTATAAATGTCACAATTTCACTCTTCTTTATAGATTAATAAAATTCCATTTTATATATATATCATTATCTATCTATCTCTATCTCTATCTCTCTCTATCTCTATCTCTCTCTGGTCTTTTTGAGACAGGGTCTCCCTATAGCCCCAGCTCTCCTGGAACTTGCTATGTAGACCAGGCTGATCTTGAACTCACAAGAGATCCAACTGCCCCTTCCTCCCAAGTGCTGGATAATGTTGTGTCTCTTTTTTATTAATTTATCTCTTTTTTAATAATTTTTTTATTTATTTTTTATATTTTTTTTTAATGTAGGTTTTTTTTTTTTTTTTTGGTCTTTTCGAGACAGGGTCTCCATATAGCCCACAGCTGTCCTGGGAACTCACTCTGTAGACCAGGCTGGCCTTGAACTCACAAAGATCCACTGCCTCTGCCTCCCAAGTGCTAGGATTAAAGGCGTGCGCCACCACGCCCGGCTATGCATGTAGGTTTGTGCACCCGTGTTGTGCAATGCCACAGAGGTCAGAAGAGGGTGTCAGATTCCCCTGGAACTGGAGTTAAAGGCGGTTCTCAGCTGCCTTTGTGGGTGCTGGGGATCAAACCCAGGTCCTCTGCAAGAGCAGTCTGAGCTCTTAACCACTAGGCCATCTCTCCAGCCCCAATATTTTATTTATTTTATGTGTATGAGAGAGTGTATTGCTTGCATGTGTGTAAGTGCACCTGTATCGTGCAGTGCCTGCAGAGGGCAGAAGAGGGTGTTGGATCCTCTGGAACTGGAATTACAGATGGTTGTCAGCTGCCATATGGGTACTAGGAACCAGGGTCCTTTGCTGTGTTTAAACTTCTTCATTTCATGTAATCCTATTTGTTCACTCTTGGGGTTTTTCCTTGCACAACTGTAGCCAAGCTGTCCCAAGTGGGTGTGTTGTCTCTCATTGCTCCCAGGTCACCAGAGTTCATAGTCACATCATTGTTAGCATTAGTGGATCTGGGCTTCTGGATTTAAATAGATGGTGTCTAACTGTAACTAACTTTAACAACCCATAATGCTAAATGAGATATATATATATATCTCATTAGCCATTATGGGTTGTTAAAGTTAGTTACAGTTAGACACCATTATTTATATATATATATTAATAATATATATATATATAATATATATATATAATATAGAGAGAGAGAGAGAAGAGAGAGAGAGAGAGAATGCTTCAATTGCTTACTCTGTATATTCATTTTTTTATTATCTGTATATTTTTTATGACATTCCTACTGGCTTGCTTATGTAAATTACATCTTCTTTAATTTATTAAGATTAGTAGTTATTTGTGTGTGGTGATGCATGCCTTTAATCCCAGCACTCAGGAAGCAGAGGCAGGCAGGTCTCTGACAGCTTGGTCCACATAGGAAATTCCTAGCCAGCTGGGGCTACAGGGAGACATTGTCTCAAAAAAACAAAAACAAAACCCACCAAAACAAGATTAGCCAGCCAGGCATGGTGGGACACACCTGTAATCCTAGCACTCAGAAGGCTGGAGGTAGTAGAAGGATTAGGAATCCAAGGTCATCCTTGGCCATATAGTGAGTTTGAGGTCAGCGGAGGCAACATGAAACTCTTGTCTCAAAACAAACAACAAAAAAAGGTAGTTTTATTTGTTTATTTATTTTTTTTATATATACCTAGTTTCTGAAAAAAGGTAGTTTTAAGGCTCAGAATATGGTCATGTACTACTGAAAGAAAAAAAAATGTGTGCTGCTCTTCTGGGGTGATGATCTATCTATACATGTCAAGTATTTCAAGCTGGCAGGTTTGGTCAAATCTCCTCTGTCTCACTGATGTCCTCTACACTTGTCCCATCTGTTACTGAGGGGAGTGGACATTCTGGATTTGTCTGCACTATCAGCTTTTGCTTCGTGTAGTTTGAAGCTCTACTACTAGGTATATAAACATTTAAGGTTTTGTGTTTTCTTGATGAACTGACTGTTCAGTATTGTAAAAGGATCTAAAACTCGGGAGATGGCCGAGTGGGTAAGAATGCTTGCTGAGCAAGTATGAGTGAGGACCTGAGTTCAGATCCCCAGCACCTATGTAAGAAGCCAGACATGGTCATGTGTGTGCCTAAACCCCAGTGCTGTGGTGGGTGGAGTTGGGAAGATCTCTGGGATTTGCTGGCTCCAGTTTAGCTCTGGGATTTAGTGACAGACACTGTCTCAAAGGAATAAAGCAGAGTCTGCTAGAGCAAGACACTCACCCTCCTCCCTTGGCCTCTGTGCACAGACACCTGCCCACACACCTGTGTACACATGTGCACACACACAGACACCTGCCCGCACACCTGTGTACACACATGCATGTGCGCGCACACACACACACCACTCATGCACACAATAAATGAATAAAAATGATCTACTTTATCCCAGACCATATTGATTACTGTGAGACCTATTATGCCTAATATTAGTATCACAACTCTAGCTTTTCTTGATTAGCGCTGATATGTAATCTTCATCACTATATATATATATATATTTTTTGTTGTTGTTGTTGTTGTTGTTGTTGTTTTGTCTTTTCGAGACAGGGTCTCCCTGTAGCCCCAGCTGTCCTGGCATCACTCTACTTTTTACTTGGAACCTATTTGTGTTTTTGTTTGTTTGTTTGTTTGTTTGTTTTTGTCTTTTCGAGATAGGGTCTCCCTGTAGCCCCAGCTGTCCTAGAACTCACTCTGTAGACCAGGCTGGCCTTGAACTCACAAAGATCCTCCTGCCTCTGCCTCCCAAGTGCTAGCATTAAAGGCGTGCGCCACCACACCTGGCCTATTTGTGTTTTTATACATACATACATACATACATACATATACATACATACCACTGTTCCTTAGCTGGGCCTGGTGGGTCATATCTATGATTCCAACACTTAGGAGACTGAGGCAGGGGGTTTGCCATGAATTCAAAATCAGGCTGGACTCTGGAGTAAGACTTTGTCTCAAACAGTAAAACCAGACTTGGGACCTAGCTCAGTTGATAGCGTGAGCTTAGCATGCATGAAGTCCTACACTCAGTTCCCAGCACTTCGTAAAATTAGGCATGGTTATACATGCCTATAATCCCAGCACTTTGGAAGTAGATGCAAGAGGATTAGAAATTCAAGATCAGGCTGCAGAGATGGCTCAGCAGTTAAGAGTACTAGCTGCTCTTGGCAAGAGGACGCCAGGTTCTGGTTCCAACGCATACCCACATGGCGGCTGAACACTTGTTTATAGTTCCAGGGAACTGACACCCTATTTCTGGCCTCTGAATGCATTGTACAATTGTTGGTAATACTAAACAATACATGCAGGAAGAACACTTTTATAAAGCAAATATAGGGGCTGGAGAGATGGCCTTCTAGGCGGTTAAGAGCACCGATCCGCTCTTGCAGAGGACCCGGTTCGATCCCAGCACCCATGGCGGCCGAGAACCGTCTGAAACTCCAATTCCAGGAGAACTCCAGTTCCGGGGAAATCCGACACCTTCTTTCTGACTCTCCGCGGCCATTGCATGACACGGGTGCACAAACCTGCATGCAGACAGTAACAATTCAATACATCTAGCAGAAATAAATAATTAATAAAAAATAAAATAAATAAATAAGCAAATATAATAAAAGTTTTTTTTTTTAATTCAAGGTCATCTTTGACTAACCTAATTGAGCTAAAAGGCCAGTCTAGGCCTATGTGAAAAAAAAAAAAACCAAAAAAAACAAAAAAAAAAACAACAAAATCCTAACCATAAGCTAAACTAATAGTAAAAGGTTTGCTTAACCATTGTTTTTTGGACAGGTGAGTTCCTTAATGACCTTATCTTTTGTTCTATGTATAATAAGCACATTCCTTTTTCTTTGCCTGCTTTAAGATATTACTTAATCTAATTTTTTTTATTTTTTATTTGAGACAGCCTCCTTATAAGACCTAGCTTGCCTGGGAACTCCACTCTGTAGACGCAGGCTTGGCCTTGAAAACTTACGAGATCCTGCCTGCCTCTGCTCGCCAAGTGCTTGGATTAAAAGGCATGTACCACCAACGCCCAGCTTAAAAACGGTTCTTAGCCGCTAATGTTTGTACTGGGAATCAAACCTGAAGTCTCTGCAAGAGCATCAGCACTCTTTTTTTTTTTTTTTTTTTTTTTTTTTTTTTTTTTTTTTTTTTTTTTTTTTTTTTTTTTTTTTGTGTGTGTGTTTCTTTGTTTTTGTTTTAAAATAAGTATTATTTTTATTTTATTGTTGAAATGCACCCATATGGTGTCAATTCCCTGAAATCAGAAGAGGGCATCAGATCCCTGGAAACAGAGTTAAGAAATTGATGATTGTTAGCCACCAGGTGGTGTTGGGAATGAATCCCATGTCCTCTGCAAGAGTAGCCAGTATTCTTAACCACTGAGCCATCTCTCCAGCTCCAGGTTTTGTTTTGAGGTAAGGTCTCACTATGTAGTTCCTGGCTTGGCCCCTAGAACTCATGGAAATCCACCTGCCTCTGCCTCCCAAATGCTGGGATGTCAGTTGTGTCTGACCCAACCTGATAATGTGTTCTCGTTCTCCCTCCTGTCCTATCCTCTACATATAAGTGGAATTATGAAAGACAACTTTTTACTCTTTTTCTTTTTAAAACAACTGCCAACTAAGATCACTATATTCAGCAAAGCCATAGAGATAGGTTTAGTCCCACTTATTTTATTTATTTATTTAATTTATTTATTTATTTATTTATTTTAGTCCTTTGGGCAGCGTCTCCCTATAGCCCCAGCTGTCCTGGAACTCACTCTGTAGACCAAGCTGGCCTGAACTCACAAAGAATTCCGCTGCCTCTGCTTCCCAGTGCTGGATTAAAGGTACCACCACACCAGGCCACCTGTCCTCCGACTTGTTTTGCTTTTATTTTTATTTTTTTTATTTTTTGGTCTTTTCGAGACATAATTGGTCTCCCTGGTAGTCCAGCTTGTCATTGTAACTCACTCTGTAGACCAGGCTTGCCTTTGAGAATCTCATCAGAGATCCGCCTGCCTCTGCTCCCAGTGCTGGATTACAGGCATGTGCCACCTACCCAGACTCAGGTAAGCTATTATGTGCATGGTATATGTGCATGCTGGAAAACATATGTGCAAATGTCTGCAGAGGCAACAGAAGTGTTATATTCCCTGAATCTTGTGTTACAAGTGGCTGTGAACCTGCTGACATGGGTTCTGGGAACCAGACTCTGCGCCTGCTGCAAGGCAGCTACTTTTCTGAAATTGCGAGCTTCCTCATCATCTCTCGAGGATTTTCTTTTGTTGGCTGGCTAATTTCACTTAACCACCAAAATGTCCTTCTGGGATCCATCCATGTTGTGGTAAGTGGCTACTTATCTTGTGTTGTGTGTGTGTATATATAATATATATTATATATTATATATTAGGAGGAGATGAGAAGAGAGAGAGAAGAGAAGAGAGAGAGAGAGCTATAGTAGCTCTAATATTTTCTTTTTCCTTAGATTTTTTTTATTTTTTATTTTATTGTGTTGGGTATTTTGTCTGCATGATGTAAGTTGATCAACAGTGTGCATGTCTGTGGAGGTCGGAAGAAGGGCACTGGATTCCCCTGGACTGAAGTTATTGATGGTTGTTACACCATGTGGGTGTTTGGAAACTCAGGTCCTCTCCAAGAGCAGAGCCATCTCTCCAATCCCTACATGTATCTCATGTTTTCTTCATGCATTCCTCGATGGGTACATTGGTTATTTCTATGTTCAGGCTGTTATGAATGATGCTGCCATACACATGAAATGCAGACAGCTTTACGAAGTGGTGATCACGCCCAGGCGTGGTGGCACACCCTTCATCTCAGCGCTTAGGAAAGGCAGAGGCAGGTGGAATCTCTGTGAGCTCCAGGCATGCCTGGTTCACGTGCTACGTGAGTTCCAGGTCAGCTGGGGTTACAGGGAGAGCTTGTCTTAAAAAGACAAAGACAAAACACAACAACAACAAAAAATGGAGATTGCCTCTCCTTTGGGTACATTTTCAGAAAAAAAAAAAAAAAGATTTCCTAGGGTCAGTAATGGTACTTTAGTAACTTCCATTTTATTTCCCATCATGACCATGTCTGTCTACATGACGTTAACTATATTAGATTCCTCTTTCAGAGACTGGTCCTTATCTCTTTATCCTTTTCTTATTTTTTCTTGTTTGAGACATGGATTCACTGTGTAAGATCCAGGCGGGGTTCAAAACTTAAGAGATGGTCGTCCCACCTGCTTCTCCTACAGAGTGCTGGGAGTANCCCTCCTGTCCTATCCTCTACATATAAGTGGAATTATGAAAGACAACTTTTTCCTCTTTTCTTTTTAAACAACTGCCAACTAAGATCACTATATTCAGCAAAGCCATAGAGATAGGTTTATCCACTTATTTTATTTATTTATTTATTTATTTATTTATTTATTTATTTAGTCCTTTGGAGACAGGGTCTCCCTATAGCCCCAGCTGTCCTGGAACTCACTCTGTAGACCAAGCTGGCCTTGAACTCACAAAGATCCTTCTGCCTCTGCTTCCCAAGTGCTAGGATTAAAGGTGTGCACCACCGCGCCCGGCTTTTTATTTTTTTATTTTTTATTTTTTTGGTCTTTTCGAGACAGGGTCTCCCTGTAGTCCCAGCTGTCTTGTAACTCACTCTGTAGACCAGGCTGGCCTTGAACTCACAGAGATCCGCCTGCCTCTGCCTCCCAAGTGCTGGGATTACAGGCATGTGCCACCACGCCCAGCTCAGTAAAGCTATCTTTATGTGCATGGTATATGTGCATGCTGGAAAACATATGTGCAAATGTCTGCAGAGGCAACAGAAGTGTTATATTCCCTGAATCTTGTGTTACAAGTGGCTGTGAACTGCTGACATGGGTGCTGGGAACCAGACTCTGGCCCTCTGCAAGAGCAGCTAACTTTCTGAATTGCTGAGCTTTCTCATCATCCTGAAGGATTTTTCTTTTGTGGCTGGCTAATTTCACTTACCAAAATGTCCTCTGGATCCATCCATGTTGTGGTAAGTGGCTAAACTGTACTTGTGTGTGTGTGTGTGTGTATGTGTGTCTGTGTGTGTGTGTGTGTATATATATATATATATATATAGAGAGAGAGAGAGAGAGAGAGAGAGAGAGAGCTATATAGCTCATATTTTCTTTTTCTTAAAGATTTTTTTATTTTTATTTTATGTGTTTGGGTATTTTGTCTGCATGTATGTAAGTGTATCACAGTGTGCAATGTCTGTGGAGGTCGGAAGAGGGCACTGGATCCCCTGGAACTGAAGTTATTGATGGTTGTTAGCCACCATGTGGGTGTTGGAAACTCAGGTCCTCTCCAAGAGCAGCCATCGCTCCAATCCCTACATGTATCTCATGTTTTCTTCATGCATTCCTCGACGGGTACATTGGTTATTTCTATGTTCAGGCTGTTATGAATGATGCTGCCATACACATGAAATGCAGACAGCTTTACGAAGTGGTGATCACGCCAGGCGTGGTGGCACACACCTTCAATCTCAGCGCTAGGAAGGCAGAGGCAGGTGGATCTCTGTGAGCTCAAGGCTAGCCTGGTTCACACGGTGAGTTCCAGGTCAGCTGGGGGTACAGCGAAACGCTATCTCAAAAAGAACAAAACAACAACAACAACAACAACAAAAAGTGGAGATTGCCTCTCCTTTGGGTACATTTTCAGAAAAGAAAAAAAAAAAAGATTTCCAGGTCATATGGTACTTTAGTAACTTCCATTTTATTTCCCATCATGACCATGTCTGTCTACATGACGTTAACTATATTAGATTCCTCTTTCAGAGACTGGTCCTTATCTCTTTATCCTTTTCTTATTTTTCCCGAGACAGGATTTCACTGTGTAGACCAGGCTGGGTTCAAACTTAAGAGAGGTCTGCCCACTTCTACCTACAGAGTGCTGGGAGTAAAGGCATGTGTCACCACACCAGGCAAGAGCAATAATGATTAAATTGATTGGTATTTTCCCAATAGGGTAGCCACTACCCACAGTGCGGGACCTCTGCCTCTCTATCTTTGAAGGAAACAATCTACTATAAAGGGACTACTCTGAAAACTCAAACCACAGTCATAAAAACTGGTGTGTGCATATATGTGTATAGACAGACACAGACAGACAAACAGAGACCTAATATCACCTTAATAATGGCAACAAACCCAGAAAAATCCAGTATAAATAGTCATTACATTGTGACCTATTAATTTCTTTCTAGAGCTAATAAGCCATAAACCTTTTAGTTTAAATGCTGGGCATGGTGGCACATGCCTTTAATCCCAGTACTCAGGAGGCGGATCTCTGTGAGTTCAAGGCCTACCTGGTCTACATAATGAGTTCCAGGCCAGCTGGGGCTAAAGGGAGACCCTGTCTCAAAAAGACCAATGTGAGTGTTGCCTCCCTGAATTTAACTTGTCTTCCATGTCTGAAGAAGCAGAATTGAGGGCCTGGATGACTCAGCTGTTAAGAGCACTGGCTGCTCTTGCAGAGGCCCTGGGTTCAGTTCCCAGCACCACATGGTGGCTACCAACCATCTATAACTCCAGTTCCAGAGGAATCAACACCCTCTTCTGACATCTGTGGACATTGAAAACACAAGTACACACTTTTTTTTTTTTGTCTTTTTGAGACAGGGTCTCGCTATAGTCCCAGCTGGCATGGAACTCTATAGTCCAGGCTGGCCTTGAATACCCATAGATCCACCTGCCTCTTGCCTCCGAAGTGCTAGGATTAAAGGCATGCACCACCACGCCAGGCTTAAAGGTCGTTCTTAGCCACCATGTGGGTGCTGGGAATCGAACCCAAGTCCTCTGGAAGAGCAGTTGGTGCTCTTAACCACTGAGCCATCTCTCCAGCCCTACAAACACACAACACATGCATGCAAAACATTTATACACATAAAATAAATATATCAAAGAGAGAGAACTGGGACTGGGGAGACTGTTCAAAGTACTTGCTGCACAAGTGTGAGGACCTGAGTTCTATTCCCAGCATCCACATAAAAAGCCAGGTGTGGGCCAGGCACAGTGGCGCACGCCTTTAATCCCAGCACTCGGGAGGCGGATCTCTGTGACTTCAAGGCCAGTCTGTTCTACATAGCGAGTTCCCGGACAGCTGGGGCTACAGGGAGACCCTGTCTCAAAAAGACAAAATAATAAATAAATAAATAAATAAATAGCCAGATGTGAGCCAGCATGGTGGGGTATGCCTTTAATCCCAGCACTTAGGAGGCAGAGACAGGCAGATCTTTGTGAGATCAAGGCTGCTCTGTGGCTACTGGGAGACCCTGTCTCAAAAAGACAAAAAAAAAAAAAAAAAAAAAAGCCAGATGTGTAGTGGTACAGTTTTATGATCCCCGTGCTGGGGAGGTGGAGACAGAAGGATCCCTGGGTTTCACAGGCCAGCTAGCTAGCCCAGTTGAACTGGCGAGCTCAGGGTCCAGGGAGAGAGCCATGTGCACGTGCATGTATGGGCACCTACCCTCCCTACCCACGATCCTACCCAGGCAGTACATCCACTCTCTCATCCCTGGGTTTCACTGGCCAGCTAACTAGCCTAGTTGAACTGGTGAGCCCAGGGTCCAGGGAGAGAGCCATGTGCACATACACGCATGGGCACCCAACCCTTCCTACCCACGATCCTACCCAGACAGCACATCCACACTCTCACGCACTGTCACACAAAAGAGAATTTGAAACAACAGGCTAAATATGAGAATCACAAATAACAAAGGCAGATGAAAGGCTGAAATGTCTGTTCCCAAATGAGGAGCTGCCACTTGGGAATGGCTGGCCTCCACTCACTGTGGACCAGTGCCCTCATGGGAGCTCCAGGCCAACTCAGGACCAGGTGGTCAGATAGGAAGTTAAATAATTTGAGCAATTCTAAGCTGCTCTCCTGATGGACATCAACGAGAGTATGTCCTGACAGTCCACCTCCATTTCATGACACTATGAGGGAGCTGGGAAGTGGCTTCCCTGAACTCCACCTTCACAAACTTCCTCCATAGACATCAGAGGATGCATGAGGAATTAGTATAGCAGAAGATTAAAAACTAAGATGTACCAAGCAAGCTTTAACCCTCATCAAATGCAGCCAGTGTTTTGATGGGAGCCTACAAGTGACAGTCAGGAGACATAACTCCAGCACCTTGCCCAAGCAGAGAATTCAGGAGGCCAGTACTTAACGGTGGTACTTACGCTACAGGGGTTGTTGGTCTGGGCTGGGCTGTAGAAAGATCCCCACTGTGCAGCTCGCCTTTCTTCCCGGGAAGGAGTGCTATTCTCAGGTACTGGGATCCCAGGGCCTGCTCCCATGGCATTGGTGGGCTGGCCGCTGGGGGCTACGAGAGCAAAGGCGTCGTCCAGGAGGGAGTGCATGGTCTGCCGCGCCTCCTCGATGGACGGCTGGGGTGGGATGTACTGAGAGGCTGGGAAGGACAGGCCTGGGTACCTGCCCAGCTCAGCAGAGGACGGCGTCTGTACATCCGCTGGAAGGTCAGGATCCGACTGAGGAGGGAAAAACAAAGGAAAGATGGGACATGTGAGCGCTGCAGGGACCAGAACTAGACTCTGATCAAGCTGGAACTTAACAGTCACCCTGAGGGGTAGGAAATAGTTTCTGAGAAAAACTCAAAAATAGGTACAAAAGAGGCATCATGCTTTGGGGGACAAAGGTTTGGATTGGGGTAGGGAGGGAATATTCAAATTCAAAACAACTACTTTTATTTCTGCAAAATTCAATGATCTGAAATGTATTTCAGTACCTGGAAGTAGTTTTTTTTTTTTTTGGTCTTCTTGAGACAGGGTCTCCCTGTAGCTCCAGCCATCCTGGAACTCACTATGTAGACCAGGCTGGCCTTGAACTCACAGAGATCTGCCTGCCTCTGCCTCCCAAGTGCTCGGATTAAAGGCATGTGCCACCACACCTGGCCTAAGACAGTTCTTAGCCCCCAAGTGGGTGCTGGGAGTTGAACCCAGGTCCTCTGCAAGAGCAGTCAGTGCTCTTAACCACTAAGCTATCTCTCCAGCCCCCAGAAGTAGATTTTTTAAAAAGTGCTCGTTCTGAGATAGGACCTTACTATGTAGACCAGGCTGGCCTTGAACTCATAGAGATCCACCTGCCTTTGCCTTCTAAGTGGTGGAACTGAAGGTGTGTGCTACCTCACCAGCTGAAAGTAGACATTTTTACTTTTTGTGACTAAAGTGGTCAAAAACCATGCTTTAAACCAGGTATGGTGGCACATCCCTTTAATTCCAGCACTCAGAAGGCAGAGGCAGGTGGATTTCTGTGAGATTGAGCCCAACCTGGTCTACATAGTGAATTCTAGGCCATCTGGGGCTACAGGAAGACCCTGACTAAAAAAAAAAAAAACAAAACAAAAAACCCCCACACAACTTATGTCCTGATACTGTGCTATGAGCAAAATGCTACACACCTAAATAAACAGAAGAGTATGTCATTGTCTGGATCTTGACTGCCCTGTCTCAAGGCTCCATATGTTAAAGGATTGGTCCATATGGAGCTGCTAGAAGGTGAAGGAACTTTTAAGTGGTGGCACCTAATTAAACTGCGGGAGGCTTTCATTCACTGAGGATGTGCCCTGGGGAGAACTGTGAAACCTCACCCTTGATCCTTTCCTTCCTGTCTATGATGCAAGTAGCTTTGCTTCACTATGTTCGCAACACAACTGCTCCTCACCACAGGCTGAAAGTAAAGGAACCAACTGATCACAGACTGGAACCTCTAAAGCTGTAAGCCAAAACATTTTCTTTTTATAAACTGATAATCTCAGGTATCTTGTTACAGTGACAGAAAGTTAATACAGCATCTCTTTTGGTGTCAAGAGGCTCTGTAAGTTCCAATAATGATTATGGTTACCAGAACTGACAGCCTGAAAGGACAGGTTCCTATGGAGGCATTGGGTAGCTATGCCCTCTGTGAAGAAGAGTGGCCTCCTTCCCCCTTGATGGCTTTACTCATGACCAGCCTGTACTCGTGACCAGCTCCACTGGTTGAATTACCGGAAAAGCCAAGGAAAACATTTCCATATCTGCTTGGTCAAGGGAATCCACTACAAAGAAAAACTATCCACAGAGACAGCCTGCACCTTGGCCAGCTGTGTGAGAACTGTTTCCTAAGAGTGCAGGTCTGTGGAGGAAAGAACGGTGATTAATCACAGCAGCAAGAAAGGCAGCAGCTGCCTAATTCCAGAAAGAAAAACAGCATACTGGCAAACCCACAGACAGCCCACAGATGTGTTACCTGACCTGTAACATTTATTTATTTTTTTCTGATTTACTTATTTTTGTTTTATGTGTATGAGTGTTTTTCCTGAATGTATGTAAGTGCTCCAAGGGTGTGCAATGCCTAGGGGCCAGAAGGGTGTTGGATTCCCCTGAACTGGAGTTCCAGATGCCATGTAGGTGCTAGGAACCAAATCTGGGTCCTCAGCAAGAGAGGCAGTACTCTTAAATGCTGAGCCATCTCTCCAGCCTCCCCTGTAATCCCTTTAAAAAAAATAGCCAATATTATTACATGGCATTTCAAGGTATGGTAAAATAATAAGATACCTGTATTAAATTAAATTGGTATAAACACTCAAGCTAGGTTACTAATGGCCTGATTAGGACTGTAAATATACAGAGTTGTTAATTTTCAGTCCACTCCTGGTTTGCACTGGATTTCCTGTTACAGGTTTGGATTAAATGGACACAAATAGTGGATTACCTATAGCTACTGAAAATATACTTTATGTTTCTTGCAAGAGTTGCTTTTGATATTTCCTTTGACCTAACCAGATAATTTGGCTCAAAAAGCTAAGTTCTATCTTCCCGAACCAGCTGCCTGCAGTCCAGAAAAAGAAAGTTTACATGGGCTTGGTAATCCTTATTTTATTTCCTGTCTCCCGGTATGTGGTACAACTCCTGTCTTTCTGGGAAAACTATAAATCAGGATGGGGGTCTGAAAAAGAACGAGACCAAGACTGTTCCCATTTGTAGTAATTGTAGTGAACAGTTTACATTTAAAATAAGCCTAGAGGCTGGAGAGATGGCCTAGTGGTTAAGAGCGACAACTGCTCTTGCAGAGGACCCAGGTTCGATTCCCAGCACCCACATGGCGGCTGAGAACTGTCTTTGACTCCAGTTCCAGGGGAATCCAACACCCTCTTCTGACCTCCGTGGCATTGCACGACACAGGTGCACAGACCTGCATGCAGACAGTACATTCATACACATAAAAGAAATAAATAAAAAATTAAAAAAATAAAAAAAAGCCTGAAATTATATAATTCTATCTTGTGGGTTATTCCTGCTTAACCTACGGTATTAAGTCCCTCTTCCAGTCAGTATTATATAAGGCTGCTTGAATTATTGTCCAAGCCTTACCTAAAATATTATACAGTAATTTAAAGTATTAAGCTGGTATAACTTAGTATTTCTGGATAGATAACAACCATACTTAATGCCTATACCAATTTGTCCAAGGGACTTAAGGAACAACTTTGTTTCTTGCCCTCTGAGGTCAACTAAGTCCCAGGGAACTATGTCTGGGGGGATCTCTTGAAATGTCCTGCAATTGTGAGTCACCAGTCCTCCTGGGAAGGAAGGTCTCAGAGATCCACTAACGGGACCGTAGCCAGTATCCAGTCTATAAAGAGGAAAGTTTCTTCATGCTTCAAAAGGGAAGACTGGTCCTGCACTACCTGACTTTGTCCTCCAGTGGAAGGAACTGGTAAATGCTGAAAGGAGCCAGAGGCCTCTCCCCTCAAAATCTGAGTGACCCCTGAGGACCAGATCCTCAACTGACCTTGAGAAAAAAAAAAAGTTGGTTGATCTGGGCCCAAAAGGAAAGTATAACCAAAAGATAAGTAATCATTATATTCCCTTTAAAGTCTCAGAGATTGTGCCTCCAAACACTAGATTTTAAGTAATTTAAAGTCATATGAGATCTACTATTACCAAATAATAAAGTTTCAACTTTTCGTTTTTTTTTTTTTTTTTTTCTCTTTTTCTTTAGAAAATCAACTTTCTATTTAAGTAACATACCCTAAGGGAAAACTCACACCATGACTCACAAAAAATTTCTGGAAACGCGATCCTGAGTCCCGACACCCATGGCCAAATGAACAAAAAAGGCCACATAACTGGATGTTCGAGAACACCCCTCGTTGAGAAATTCCTAATGGACTTTAGTTGGACATTTGTTGCCTTCCCCTTTCCTGGATTCCTCCGCGCTAGAAATGTGCCTAGCTACTTTCGCCTTCACAGGCACTGGTTAAGGATTTGTTCTCTTGATACTATACTTTTCTGGGTTTCCCTCTAGCGGAGTGATCCAGTGCGCAGGGTTACCCCCTGACGCCACCCCTATGCCCCTTTTCAGCATGGAAGAAGTCAGAGCGGTCAGCACCCCAACTCCCTCTTGGCAATTGGGGTAACCTCCTCAGAGGGTAATGTGATAAAAGTAGGAGCTAAAAATTGGCTAGGCAGTTTAGGGTCAAGACCCCCCAAAGGGCCAGTTTCTTTCTCAGCTGAGAGCTGAAGACTTCCTGGATCTGCCAGTAAACTTATCCTTCTGGTTGCTCTGACTGTGGCCCATGCATCCTTAACTCACTTGTCAGATTTATTAACCAGTGGGTAAATTCCACTAAAATCATGGTGCTAAGGACCCAATACAACACCCCCTCCCTAGTGGAGATCATTCCATCTTGGAAACACCAACTGTGGTTGACGCTTGTGAACTTCCTTCAATGATTTGAAGGCCACATAATGAGAAAGGGAAATGAAATGGAGGATTGTAAAAACTCAGGGACTGTGTTCTCAGATACCAGTAAGCTATTTTTCCTTAGTCATTCTAGGAATGATTGGTTTGCTTGCTTCCTGTGTTTCTCCTTGACTGGTAACTTTAACTGTGGTGTTAAACAACTTGATTGGTAACTTTAATTGTGATGCTAAACTCTGATTGGCTGTTGTACTTATAAATTATCCCGTAACCTGCACCTCAGGGCCATACTCCTCTAGAGTTGAGTGTTGGCCCGGCGTCGTAATAAAATTAAACCCTCCATTAAAACTTAAAAAAAAAAAAATAGCCAATATTTTGAAAAACTTCCCATGAACACTTTTCAATTTCCTTGGCAGAATCTGAAGCTCCAGCAGACCCAGGCCTCAGAGCCACAGAGAAACAACCTCTGCTGAGTACTCCTGACCCCCTGAGAGTACACAGGTGCTGATCTGTCCAGAAGGTTCCACTGGTGAGCCCACTCCTGTGCACCTGGTCTTCTATGTCTGGTTTCCCCAAATTGCTCTATCCCAATAAAGTCTACTAAGTCACAACCGTCACCTGGAGATTCTATATAGGCACCAGAAGGGGCCACTGGCTTCTGACCTGATACTGACAGGATGCATCCTTCCTTACAAGGTGGGCTGCATACTCCTCCCATCACTGTTTTCTGGAGGGACAGAGCTCAAGGTGACAGCCACCTAAGAGCCCACAAGTGCAGAGATGGGAAAGCATGCCAGGAAGAACACCCTGCTGGTAGAGGGCTTCTCCAAGCCACAACACCTCGAAAGCAGTGATAACAGCACTGCAATTCCAGTGGGAGAGCTCACCAGTGAGAGCCCCAGCACGGGAGCCTCTCCGGTCTCCTCCTCAGTGGTTAGACTTTAAAGGAGGTTTAACATTTAGAGCAGGGGAGACAGGTTCTAAAGATGGGAAGGGTAGCAACCTGGGGTTCCCACTGCCCCAGGAACCCTACCAGGAAAGCCAGGAATTCAGCCACCGGGTCCTGCGGCCTCCTCACTCTCAGAATCTGAAAGCCAACAGGCCGGATCCTCCTTTCCACATCCCACCATCTGGCCCAAGGTTTCACTTGGAGAGGATCTAAGCAATTGCAACCTGAGGCCTGTAGAACTCAGCATTTCCCCAGGATACTTGGTTGAGATTTAAACTCTATTCTCTCGAATTCCTGATACTCCTGTTACGATTCAGTACTGCTTCCTTTGTTCAGATACTGCTGCATGACTAGGGAGATGTGAACAAACTATTCTAGTCGTCTCAGACAAAGCACCAGAGAAGCAATTCTACCCAAGTCTGGCTGGGTGAAGCAATGAGCAGTTGGAGTTTCTTACGGGAGCCTGGGAAGCTTACAGGCAGCCACATCACTGACCACTGAAGAAAATCCCCCTCCCCACTAGAAACTGTTGGTTCCTTATCCAAGGACAGGGAAGGAGCCTCAGGTCCTTGTAAGGGCCTTGTGAGCTGCATCCTAGGCTGCCTCACAAGCCACTCATGTGGACAATCACAGTCCTCTGAGTACAAGATGGCAACAGTGTTTTACACAGATCCAGGATCCTGTCATTATTCAGAAATATATGTGAAGCTCTTTGCTTTTAGGCACCAAAGATCAGGCCTGCCAGTACCTATTTTCAATCCTTGGTGGGCTTTTCTAAAATAGTGATCATACATCTTAGTCTGTCCAAGAAAATCTTGGTTCATGTCTACTGTCCTGGTTTAATCGTTAAGAGCACTTCCTTTCATTTTCAAAAGTATCTGGACTGAATGCTAACTGTCACTAGGGCTCAACAAACTTTCCTTTAAAGAAAAAACCAAAGATCAAATTTTAAATTTTATGTATGAGAATGTTTTGTCTGCATGTAAATGTGTGCACGGCATACATGGAGTAAGTACCCTCAGAGACCAGGAGAGGACATCAGATTCCCTGGAATTGGAATTATAGGCAGTTCTGAGCCAGCATGTGGGTGCTGGCAACTGAACCTTGCTCCTCTGTAAGAGGACCAGCAAGTACTATTAACCTCTGAGCCACCTCTCCAGCTTTTTTTTTTCTTTTCTTTTTTCTTTTTTTTAGATAGAGTCTCCCTTTAGTCCCAGCTGGCCTAGAGCTTGCTCTGTAGACCAGGCTGGCCTTGAACTCACAGAGACCTGCCTGCCTCAGCCTCCCAAGTGCTGGAATTAAAGGCATGTGCCGCCATGCCTTTAATTCTCTTTTTTAAAGAGTGTCTACTGCCAATTTGTAAACTCACGGGCTCAAGCAATCTTCTGGCCTCTGGCTACCAATAGCTAGGACTTCGGTTGGGTACTACTTGGCTTGGCCCCAAAAACAACTTTCAGTCAAGAGCCAGACAATAAATATTTTAGGTTCTGCAAGTCATAAACGTCTCCATCATAATTCCTCAATTCAGCATAAGCAGCCAAAGATGGCATGCGAGCAGGTGGGTGTGGCTGTCTTAGAAAAACTTGGCTGTGTTTACTAAACAGCAGCTGGCTGCCTGTGCCGTGAGGGCTGCAGTCTGCCAGGCCTGATCTAGGGTGGTGCCAGGATGGAAGCGGTGAGGAAAACCTCTCTGTCTTTGGAGAGGAGCCCTCAAGAAGATAGCTTTTTTTTTTTTTAATTTTATTTTATGTGTATGAGTGTACTGTCTGTATGTAGGTCTGTGCACCCGTGTCGTGCAATGCCGTGGAGGTCAGAAGAGGGTGTCGGATTCCCCTGGAACTAGAGTTCTCCTGGAATTGGAGTTTCACACGGTTCTCAGCCGCCATGTGGGTGCTGGGGATCAAACCCAGGTCCTCTGCAAGAGCGGTCGGTGCTCTTAACCGCTAGGCCATCTCTCCAGCCCAAGAAGATATCTTGAGAGGAAAGAGAAAAATTCCAGATAATTGAAAACTGCAGTACATGAATGATCTGGAAGATGAAAATTTAGCTTAAAAAAAAAAAAAATCAAGTTCTTGAGTTCCAGAACAGCTGGGACTACAGGAAGATCCTGTCTGGAAAAGACCAAAAAAAAAAAAAAAATCAAGTTCTGAGAAAGGCATTATTTTTGAAAACAGAGGTCTAATCACTGTCAGGGAATCTGTGAAAAAGGAGCTGCGAGGGGTCCCCGGGAAAGTTCTTTCCAGTGACTCACAGAAGAGCCTTGTACTTTCTGCAAAGAAAAAAGTGAAGAAAATAAAGCAAGTCCCAGCCAGGTGTGACGGCACAAGCTGTTGTCCCAGCCATTCAGGAGGCTGAGGCAGGAGGACTGTGTGCACCTACCAGTTAGAGGCTAGCCTGAGCAACATAGCAAGACTCTGTCCCTAAAAGTTAAATTCAAAAGGAGAGTCCAGGCGACCATGAAGGAATGTTGACAATGCATCAATGAGGGTGAACGAAGAGTCACAAAGCCCACAGTCCAGGAGGACAGCACTCAGAATTGGAAAACAAGGTGCTCCTGCAGGAACCTTTAAGAGGATGAGCCCAGGCTGGCTCAGAAATGGGAAAAGAGGGTGTGTCTGCTTTGTCTATTATTAGCTCTACACTTCAGGAAGTCCCTGGATCAAACAGACAAAGGCACCAGGTGACTATGTTGAGAACCCAGGGGGACAGTTTCCACAGATCAAGCCAAAATGCTGTCAAAGCTCACCCATACTTCCCAAGGGCTCTGGCGGTCTTCTGCTGTGGAAGACCTCCCCATTCACAGAGAGAAACCACTCCACTTCTTCCTGCTTTGGTGGAGGAGCGGAATCTAATCTGCAGGTTCAGCTACAGAATCACAGCAACCCCCTGAGCAGGTTAGCATGGTCATGGTCAGTCTTCAGTGCCCAAAGAATAGCCTGATTCTCTCAGATGGTCTCGTGAAGTTACATGTCAATTATATTTCAGCCCCATATCAGTATGGTGTTTGGCACAACTGCATAGACACAGTGAATGTCTTTTCAGTATTAGTTATGTGTGTGATGTAAGGAGGGGAAAAAACAAACAAACAAACAAACAAACAAACCCTGGAAATCGCAAATAAGAGACAGTGGCTGGATGAGCTCTACATAGTAACCATGAACATCACATCACAATGCTTTCTCTAAGGGTGTGCTTGTCACTCAAACAAGGGCAGCTCTGTAAGTTCCCGGCCAGGCGGGGCTGAGTCCACTGTGTTTCCTGGTGCTGCCGTGAGCTGTGTCTGGCTCTCCGACTCTCTGTCTCAGAACATATTACTGTCTCTTGCTAATGGTCCCCCCGAGAGGCCGGCTGTCTTCATTCCTCAATGGAGCCTGTGTCTACGTGTCATAATGTCACAGTGCCTGCCTTCACCAGTTCAAGCCAATCTGTCTGTGCCCCTTTCTGTTTGGAGAAAAGAAGGGTTTCATTCTTTGATTTCCACTAAGCTCTTTCTCCTATGAAAATTATATGTACTTGTAAAGGTTGAATGCCCCAATATGAAAATCTGAAATATTTCAAAATCCAAAACTGAGCTCTGCCGTGGTGCTCAGCTGGGGACTTTGATTTTCCTATCAGGGATGCTCCCAACCAGTAAAGTCTGCCTGTATACCCATTCCAAAGTATCCAATAGCTGAGGCGGTTCTGGTCCCTAGCACTTGGTGAAAAGTTACCAACTGAGTGAATACAAATCCTCCTGGTACACTAGGGATATACAGTGCAGGGGTGAGCAGACAAAAACTGAAAACAGCCAGGAAGCCCAAATGACTACCCAAGCAGAGGGGAGCCTGGACACTCCCTCTACCTGAGCAGAGGGGAGCAGACACTCCCTCTACCTGAGCAGAGGGGAGTGGACACTCCCTCTCTTCTAATTATCTCAAGCAGTTCCCATTCTGAAGAACAAGCTCCCTGCAGAAAGAAGACCATGGGACTCATTTTCAGAGATGTCGTCCAGCAGCTCCCTAGCTGATGGGACTCAGGTCACCCTGTCTGGGTGACCCAACCTCACTCTGCGTGCTTCATGGCCTGCTGGCCCTGGTGCCCACCACGCATGGGGCAGCAGTCGACACTGCGCTGTGCTTTCCCATCAAGGCCCTCTCCTCAGAGCCCCCACCCTGATTCCTAGGGGTTCAGCGTTACGCACTGGGCATCCGATGTAGGCAGAGTTATGCACTCCCGGGGGCCGCTTGTACGTGCCATCACTGTCTGTGGTGATGAGTCTGTCCTTCTCAGCATCAGCAGGGCAGCCATTGATCTGGTGTTTCCGGCGTGGCTTAGGAGAACGTTTTACCCGTGAGCTGCCAGGAAAAAACAGAAATTATCTTCCTAGGAAATAAGCCTGCTTGCCACAAAGTGCATATGATGGGCTGGCCTCTGTAGGGAAAACTCCAAGGATTCTGACAAAGTGCATATGATGGGCTGGCCTCTATAGAGAAAACTCCAAGGATTCTGACAAAGTGCATATGATGGGCTGGCCTCTGCAGGGAAAACTCCAAGGATCCTGACAAAGTGGCAGCCATAGTCTGGGCACCATGGACTCAACCAATATACAGGGACCATAGAGCAATCTGTGACAACATCAGTGACCGCAGGTGAAAATGTGGCAGGTGAGGCTGAGCTATTAATACCCTATTGACCACAGGGGTCCTAAACAGATCTGAGGCAGGTGTAGCTCTGTGTGGATGGTCAAAGAAAGAGCTAGAATGACCGCAACTGCTCCATGGGCACAGGTTAAGGCAGAGAAAGACGTAAAGGAGAGCAGGAAAGCAATGTGAAAGAAAATACATGCGTGTGGCAGGGGGAGGAGCTCGGAGATGGGACAGATGGCGCCAAGGAATGCAGGAGGTCCACCACCCCACCCTGTGATGGTCCTGGCGATGGACGTCCTGGAGGTGGAGAGCCCCCACCCCACCCCGTGACAGTCCTGGTGATGGATGTACTGGAGGTGGAGAGCCCCCACCCCGCCCCATGACAGTCCTGGCGATGGACGTCCTGGAGGTGGAGAGCCCCCACCCCACCCCGTGACAGTCCTGGTGATGGATGTACTGGAGGTGGAGAGCCCCCACCCCGCCCCATGACAGTCCTGGCGATGGACGTCCTGGAGGTGGAGAGCCCCCACCCCACCCCGTGACAGTCCTGGTGATGGATGTACTGGAGGTGGAGAGCCCCCACCCCGCCCCATGACGGTCCTGGTGATGGACGTCCTGGAGGTGGAGAGCCCCCACCCTGTGACAGTCCTGGTGATGGACACACTGGAGGTGGAGAGCCCCCACCCCACCCCGTGACGGTCCTGGTGATGGAGGTACTGGAGGTGGAGTGCTCCCACCCCGCCCCGTGACGGTCCTGGTGATGGACGTACTGGAGGTGCAGAGCCACCACCCCGCCCCGTGACAGTCCTGGTGATGGACGTACTGGAGGTGCAGAGCCACCACCCCACCCCGTGACGGTCCTGGTGATGGACATACTGGAGGTGGAGAGCCCCCACCCCACCCCATGACGGTCCTGGTGATAGACGTACTGGAGGTGCAGAGCCACCACCCAGCCCTGTGACGGTCCTGGTGATGGACATACTGGAGGTGGAGAGCCCCCACCCCGCCCCGCCCTGCCCCGTGACAGTCCTGGTGATGGACGTACTGGAGGTGAAGAGCAGGAGGAGGGCCCGAAGAGCAAAGGAGTCTAGGCAAGAGGCTGGATGCAGAAGGAAAAGAAACTTTCACATTTTTCATAGGCCCTAGGCAAGGAAGAAGTCTCTATGAGTGCTGTGCCTAAGAACAGGTCTAACAGAATGTCCCCCGGGCCCCAGCCCACCTCTTCCTTGGCTCTATGAACACAGAGGGCACACTGGCCGCAGGGTCCAGGATCTTGTCAATTTGCATCTGTGCTCTTCGGTACACTCGATGTCGTTCCTTAGTGTCACCAGAGGACAGGTCGTCCACTACTGGGAACTCATAGTGGCCTCTGCGCTTGGCGCGCAGGCGGATCTTGTTCCGATGATGCTCAATCTCTGACTTGTGCCGCAGAGCAGTCTGGATCTACGCATGGGTGGTCAAATGACAATCACACAGGGTGCTGGGGACAGGGTTCTAGAATACTTCCTGTGCAAAGCCTTTTAGGAACTTTTGTCCAGGCCCCAGATATAATAACCCCAAGTTCCCTATAACGTGTCTGCTGTGTTGGATAGAGGGAGGCACCGGGAGAAGTGCCAGAAGATGGGCACAGCCTGCATCGAGACAGAGCCAGCCAGCCATTTACTGATAAGCACCAGTGCAGGGAATGCTGGCCATCTACGCCCAGCCTGCAAAAGCCAGGGGGGGCTAAGGCAGGAGAGAGCACGGCTTTCTAGGGGGTAGCTCTCTGTCCATCTTGTTAGTACCTATCGCTGTCCCTGTCTGCAGGGAAGGGGCTCCACAGGGCTCGCCCCTAGCAAAGGAGTTGCTGGCAGGAGCACTTCTTTGGGGATGTAGCTACTGTTAGGTTGCCTGGGCTCCAGTAAATGGCTCTACACTCAGATGGTCAATCCTAATTGGACTCAGACGGTTGTAATAAAAACAGTAATAGCTGGGTGTGGTGGTGGCACATGCCTTTAATCTCAGCAGTCAAGAGGTAGAGGCAGGTGGATCTCTGTTAATTAAAGGTCAGCCTGGTCTACATAGTGAGTTCCAGGACAGCTGGGACTATATAAATGACTAATAACAACAACAACAATAATAATAGAGCAATGTTAATCCCAGCAATCAGATCAGAAGGTAGAGGCAGGGGGATCTCTGTGAGATGAAGACCAGCCTAGTCTACATAGTGAATTCCAGGCCAGTTGGGGCTACGGTGAGACCTGGTCTCAAACACCAACAACAACAAAAAAGAGATATGAAATTGGGAGCTAGAGAATAACAGGGGAGCTGGAAGGAAGCAGCAGAGGTAGACAAGATCAAAACACATTGTACACACATATGAAAGTGTCAATGAATAAGGAAAAACACTGTTAAAAATCAAGCATGAGTTTTTTATGGATTTGCAGGGGGAGCAGGGGGTGTTTGTATATTTTTTGCCTTATTTCGTTTTGTTTTAATTTTGAGACAGGGCCTCATAGTGCAGCCCAAGCCAGCTAGATGTCGCTATGTAACCCTCCTGCCTTAGCCTCCCTGAGTGCTGGGATTATAGGCCTGTGCTGCAACATTTGGGTTGCAATATTTTAAATCAGATACACTCAGCAGTTCATGTCTTTAGGAGCTGTTTGATACTGGACCTGAATGTGAGCTTTTTAAAATTATTATTAATGGGCTGGAGAGATGGCCTAGTGGTTAAGAGCGCCAACTGCTCTTCCAGAGGACCAGGGTTCAATCCCCAGCACCCACATGGCGGCTGAGAACCGTCTTTAACTCCAGTTCCAGGGGAATCGGACACCCTCATCTGACCTCCACAGCACTGCACGACACGGGTACACAGACCTGCATGCAGACGGTACATTCATACACACATAAAAAGTAAATAAAAAAATTTTTTAAAAGAATTGAGTTAAAAATTATTATTAATGTGCTTTGATTAAAATCAACTACCTCTTTGTTGATTTTGTTGGTCTCTGCCACTCGGTCGGCCAGGACGGGGTGCGGCACTGGGGGGGCGGGGATGGGCTGCATGGCGATCAACTGGATCTTACTGGGGACCCGCCGGCCGGCCTCTGAGCTTCTCGAAATCCTGTCCACGTGCTCGAAGATGGAAGCTGAGGAATGCTGCTCGTTCCCAGAGCTGGGCAGGGGGCCTCCTGGGAAGCAGGAGAGGAAGGAACAATAAATCCCCTTAAAGCAGCAGCAAGGAACCAAAATGGATTATTCTTGAAAGAATTTGGGACAGAACCTCTGACCAAAATCACATCCCCAGGCTGACCATGAAGGACTTGAACTTCTCTATTTCAGTGTACATGGTCTGTGACAAATATCTTCTTTTTTAGCTTTATTAAAAATTACAAATAGGCAGGGTGTAGTGGCACATATTTTTAATCCCAGCATTTAGGAGGCAGAGATAGGTGGAAAGACCTCTGTGAGTTTAAGGCCAGCCTGATCTCTAATGGTGAGTTCCAGGCCACTGAAGCTACAGAGAAACTCCATCTGAAAAGGCAGGTGGATCTCTGTGAGTTCAAGGCCAGCCTGATCTACAGAGTTCCAGGACAGCTGGGGCTACAGAAAAAAAAAAAAAAAAGGTTATAAATGGGCTGGGTGCAGTGGCACCTCTTTAGACCTTAACTCTAGTTTCTGATGCCCTCTTCTGGCCTCCACAGGCATTGCATGCATGGGTATACTTAAATACAGGCAAGCAAATCACTCATACACACAAACTATAAATACTTAATGTGTGTGTGTGTGTGTGTGTGTGTGTGTGTGTCTGTGTGTCTGTGTGTCTGTGTGTCTGTGTGTCTGTGTGTATGTGTATGAGGGGCACTGAGCTACTCAGTGAGTGGAAACAACTGCCCACAAGCCTGATGGCCTCAGTCTGATCCCCTAGGTCCCACAAGGTTGCAGGACAGAACTGAATCCTAAAAGCTGTTCTTTTATTTTTTAATGTGTATGAGTGTTTTGCATGCATGTATATAGGTGTACCTGTGTCATGCAAAACCCACAGAGGCTAGAAGAGGGCACTGGATACCCTGGAATTGAAGTTACAGATGGTTGTTAGTCACCATGCAGGTGCTGGGAAGTAAACCCAGGTCCTCTAGAAGAGCAGCCAGTGCTCTTAACCATTGAGCCACCTCTCCAGGTCTGCATTCATACCCATTTACACACATTAGTTAATTTAAATCAAATTATAAATGTCCTTAGGAATATGTAAGGAAATCATTATGGTACTCTCTGTGTCAAAAGTTACTCTGTTTCATCTACATGTGATTAAATCTTCAGAGAGAACGAGGAGGGTTGGAGATATATCTGCTCTGTGGGTAGAGTGCTTGCCTCACATGCATAAAGACCTGGGTTCTATACCCAGGACCACAAACAAAGCATAAAATATTTGAACCAAGTATAGTGGTGTGCTGCACTTGGAAGGCAGCGATAGGAGGAACAGGAGTTCAAGTTCATCCTCAGCTACACCGCAAGTTCGAGGCTAACCCAGGCTACATGACAGTCTGTCTCAAAAAGAAAAAGAAAAGTTAAAAGGACCAGAGCCTGAAGATGCTCATCTGGTTAATAAGCAATTTATAGACTGTTTACTAAAAATATTTTCAGCAGCTCTGAACTTCCACTATCATCTGAGATGGCACTCTGGAGGGGTCTCAACTAGCTGTGAGGGGACTGGAACACAGTCTTCCCTCCGTATGCAGGTCGGGACTGAGTCTAGGACCCTATAGAGACCAAAGTCTATTAACTAATGGTCAGACTCTTCTATGAAATGGTGCAGTATCTACCTAAGCGCATCCCCCTGTATCCTTTAAATCACCTCTTATACATAAATCATAAATCATCCCTATTTTACATATATGTATACACACACACACACACACACACACACACACACATTTGGTCTTTTTGAGACAGGGTCTCCCTATAGTCTCAGCTGGTTGGGAACTCACTATGGAGACCAGGCTGGCCTCAATCTCACAGAGATCTAACTGCCTGTGCCCTCTGAGTGCTGAGATTAAAGGTATGTACCACCACGCCTGGCACGATTATTTTTTAAATATTTTATTTATTATTTTTAAATTTTATTTTATGTGTATGAGTGTATTTCCTGCATGTATGTTAAGTGCATCCATGTCATGCAATGCCCATGGAGGTCAGAAGAGGGTGTCAGATTCCCCTGGAACTAGAGTTACAAGAGGTTATTAGCTGCCATGTGAGTGCTGGGAACTGAACTAAGCTGAACTGAACCCAGGTCCTCTGAAGAGGACCCAGTGCTCTTAACCTCTGAGCCATCTCTCCAGCCCCTTATTTATTTATTTATTTATTTATTTATTTATTTATTATCTATAGTTGTTGGTTGAATGAAGAAACCATGGGTAGAATTGTTTCTCTGGTGCTTTGTCTGAGACGACTAGAATAGTTTGTTCACATCTCCCTAGTCATGCAGCAGTATCTGAACAAAGGAAGCAGTACTGAATCGTAACAGGAGTATCAGGAATTCGAGAGAATAGAGTTTAAATCTCAACCCAAGCATCCTGGGGAAATGCTGAGTTCTACAGGCCTCAGGTTGCAATTGCTTAGATCCTCTCCAAGTGAAACCTTGGGCCAGATGTTGGGATGTGGAAAGGAGGATCCGGCCTGTTGGCTTTCAGATTCTGAAAGTGAGGAGGCCGCAGGACCTGGAGACTAAGAAGAGGAGAAAGCTAGCTGGTCTAAGGTCAATGGATGCTTCTCTCTAGCAGTCATTTATGTATGCCCAGACACTGTTTTAAAATAATGACCATAAGAAGGGGAGAAAGGGAGCTGGAGAGATGGCCTAGCAGTTGAGAGCGCCGACCGCTCTTACAGAGGAACCGGGTTCGATCCCCAGCACCCACATGGCAGCCGAGAAACTCCAATTCCAGGAGAACTCCAGTTCCAGGGGAATCTGACCCCCTTTTCTGACCTCCGCGGCATTGCACGACACGGGTGCACAGACCTGCATGCAGACAGTACATTCATACACATACAGAAATAAATAAAATTTAAAAAAAATTAAAAAATAAAATAAAAATAAAAAAAAAAGAAGGGGAGAAAGTAGGTAGAAACTGTTTTGAAGCAAAACCAGAGATTTGAAACCCCAATCAAAAATTAGAAGTGGCAGGGGCTGGAGACATGGCCTAGTGGTTAAGAGCGCTGACTGCTCTTGCAGAAGACCTCGGTTCGATTCCCAGCACCCACATGGAGTTTAAGAACAGTCTTTAACTCCAGTTCCAGGGGAATCCAATGCCCTCTTCTGACCTCCATGGCATTGCACGACACGGGTGCACCAACCTACATGCAGACCGTACACTCATACACATAAAATAATAAATAAAAATTTAAAAATTTTTCAAAAAAAATTAGAAGTGTGGAGGGGTCCTCCAGATTACAAAAAAAGATCACAAGTTGGCAAAGCAGCAGGAAGTAGTGGCTGATATTTATTTCTTCACAGAATGCCCATCAGTGATATGCCTGGACTCTGCTGCTCTGGGCTCTCTGGACCTGGCCAGACCCAGAGGGAGCCAATGAGCTGCACTGCAAAGCCAGGGGCACCCACTCAGCCAGGACAGCTACTGGAGCTGCAGACTTGATGCCCCAGAAGACATGATTAGTTTCGTCAGACAGCCCAGACTAGCTGATCTGAAATTTGAAGGGAATAGCAAAAAGTTGCAAAGGTAGCACATGAAGCTCCTGATGGGATCAGAGCCTCCCCCAGGGTGCAGAAGCCGCTGAACGTCATGGGTGGAGGCCAGGTACTCCTTCTGTGCCACCATCTCTACCTGGATCCACCTGGGCTGCAGCCTGTGACTGGCCTCCTGCCCAGATTCCTCCCACCAAGGTCACATAGCCTCACGTGGTCATTCATCAGCTGCAGCTGGGGAGGCAGGGAATGCCCAGGCCTCATCAGGCTTTTCCACAGAGCTGAGAGGCGAAGGCAGGAAAGTACAGAAACGCCCCAATTATCATACTACCTGGCACCCAGCTCTTAAAATGCCTGAAAAATGTTATTTTTAAAAACCAATGACAGCTGGGTGTGGTGGTGCACACCTTTAATCCTAGCACTTGGGAGGCAGAGGCAGGTGGATCTTTGTAAGTTCAAGGCCAGTCTGGTCTACAAAGTGAATTCCAGGACAGCTGGAGCTGGCCTGGAACTCACTCTGTAGACCAGGCTGGCTTTGAAATCACAAAGATCCGCCTGCCTCTGCCTCCCAAGTGCTAGGATTAAAGGCGTGTGCCACCATGCCCGGCAAGACCCTGTTTCAATAAAAAGAAACAAACAAAAAAATTCAACTCTTTTCCAGTAAGGAAAAAAGGAAGAAAAGAAAAAAAAAATTGTATATTGTACATTCAAGAAATCTACTGCATACCTGGACAATATAATTAATAATATATTATCTATTTTCAAATAGCCAAGAAAGGCCTGGCAAGATGGCTTGGCAGGTAAAGATGCATATAGCCAAGCCTAGAACTTGAGTTTGTTCCCTGAGCTCCATATGGTAGAGAGAACCAATTCCCAAAAGCTGTTCTCTGACCTCCACATGTGCACTATAGTAAACACACACATGCACATGCACACACACAGACACACACACACACACACACACATACACAGCATGTGTGTGTCTGTGTGCAAATAACTATAATTTTTTTTTAAAGTTAGGACAGTGGAACTGGAGAGATGGCCTAGCGGTTAAGAGAACTAACTGCTCTTGCAGAGGACCCGGGTTCGATCCCCTGCACCCACATGGTGGCTGAGAACTGTCTTTGGCTCCAGTTCCAGAGGAATCCGATACCCTCTTCTGACCTCCTCGGTATTGCACGACACGGGTGCACAAACCTGCATGTAGACAGTGCATTCATACACATAAAAAATAATAAAATAAAATAAAGTAAAAAATAAAAATAAAAATAAAGTTAGAACAGTAAGTTTTAATGTTCTCACATAATAATATAATTCTATGCATATTCATATGGTACTAGCTTGATTCTGACATTCTACAGTACATACATATGTTAAAATACCATGCAATTGTTAGGTATAAACATTAAAATAACTTGGGAGGCAGAGGCAGGTGTATCTCTGCAAGGTCAATGCCAGCCTGGTCTACATAGTGAGTTCCAGGACAGCTGGGACTACAGGGAGCCCTGTCTCAAAAAAAGTATTAATTAACAACCAAGTACAATAGAGGAAAGGACACTGCTGAAATGCTTTAACAGAACACTTAAAGAAATATTTCAGCATATACAGATAAACTTCCTAGCACCAGGGAGCCCCAGCCACACCCCAAGAGGCAATGATCACTGATCTGTCTCCCTCATCAGTTCTCCAGCACCAAACACATCCCAGGCACTGAGCCTGTGCCCTGAATGATGACTAGCTGACAGAAGTCACCTGTACTCAGTTTACAAAATTTTTCCTTCGGGCTGGAGAGATAGCCTAGCGGTTAAGAGCACCGACTGCTCTTGCAGAGTACCCGGGTTCGATCCCCAGCACCCACATGGCAGCCGAGAACCATCTGTAACTCCAATTCCAGGAGAACTCCAGTTCCAGGGGAATCCGAGACCCTCTTCTGACCTCCGCGGCATTGCATGACACGGGTGCACAAACCTACATGCAGACAGTACATTCATACACATTCAAAAATAAATAAAATTAAAAAAAATTTTCCTTTAAGAGGCCTCAGGGAGTTGCCTTCGTGAGAAAGCAAGAACTCTGCTTAATAAGCTCAATCATTTCTGAAACAAACACTCCACGATGACTTGAAAAACCTCTGCACCATCTGTAGTTCGTCTGGTTGGTACCCGGCATGTGCCTGGCCAAGTCAACAGCAGGTGCCAACCAAACGTTAGCACAGTTCTCATGCGAAATCCTAGAGTGTGGAATCCAGAATGAGGAAGTCCTAACTACTTGAGGATCACACACTCATACACATGTACCCTAAGGAGCCACAAAGCACTTGGCACTTGGTGGTACTGTCCTAACAGCATATTCCCAAGGACAAGGTGGTGCTGGTCAGGACAGCACAGGACACCCTGAGCATGGCTGCTCTTGTTCAAGGAGGCTGTGCAGCCTCCTCTCTCCTCACACTCCATTTAGGTATGACAAGTGGAAAGAGATGTAACTCATCCTAACTGTATGACTATGATCACAGTGTCCTGGGAGTCAGTTACCCCTGCAGGTCTCAGAGATGGACGTAAGGGTTGAAGGACAGTGTCATCATCTGCCAGGAAGAGTGGGGCAGAGAAGAAAGCCCAAGTCCCAATTTACCCAAAGACAAACAGTGGTCGTCTCTGAGCTTCCATACTGAGGTGTAGCCTTAAAAATGCCAGATGACTGCAAACCTTGTCAAGGCTGTGCCCTGTGCAGTGAGGACCGAGAACACTAGTGACTAGTCCACAGGCAACAAAGAAAAAGACTTGGGCAGTTCTCAACACCCCCCTCCTCTGCTCACACAACCTTCAGCCAAAAAAAGGGGGGGGGGATTTTTATGTCAATTATAAGAAACTCAAGTCGGGTGTGGTGGCACACACCTTTGATCCCAGCATTCAGGAGACAGAGAGAGGCAGGCAGATCTCTGAGTTTAAGGGCACCGTGGTCTGCATAGTGAGTTCCATGACAGCTAGAACTACAGGGAGACCCTGTCTCAAAAAGCCCCCCCCCCAAAAAAAAACCAAACAAACTCAAGCCAGGCACAGTGGCATACACTTATGTTTGCCCAACTTGTACAAGGCCCCGGATTTTTTTTTTTAAGAAATCAACCCCAAAGCCATCTTATGGTGCCTTTTA
This sequence comes from Rhizomys pruinosus, assembly GCA_009823505.1. Classification (NCBI taxonomy): domain Eukaryota; kingdom Metazoa; phylum Chordata; class Mammalia; order Rodentia; family Spalacidae; genus Rhizomys; species Rhizomys pruinosus. The sequence continues at coordinate 659,134 of VZQC01004216.1, forward strand.
AGAAGAATTGCAGGCTGGAGAGATGGCTCAGTTGTTAAGAGCACGGGGTACTCTGACAGAGGACCAGGTTTGGTTCCCTGCACAATCTCTCTTCTGACCTCCATGGCATTGCACGACATGGGTGCACAAACCTACAGACAGTACATTCATACACATAAAAAAATAAATAAAAATTAAAAATAAATAAATAAATAAAACCCTTAAAAAAAAAAAAGGAGCTTTAATTTTTTTTTTTTTTTTATTTCGGTATGTATATCAATGTACTGTCTGCATGCAGGTTTGTGCACCCGTGTCGTGCAATGCCGCGGAGGTCAGAAGAGGGTCTCGGATTCCCCTGGAACTGGAGTTCTCCTGGAACTGGAGTTTCAGACGGCTCTCGGCCGCCATGTGGGTGCTGGGGATCGAACCCGGGTCCTCTGCAAGAGCGGTCGGCGCTCTTAACCGCTAGGCCATCTCTCTGCTACTTGTAGTGTGAAAACTATCTCTGTAAACACGGACGTACCGCACAGGCTCTGGTATCACTTCTCATCATGATAGTGGCACCTGAGCGTCCAGACTACAGGACGCTCAGACTTACAGCCCCATAGCTGAAACGCTCACCACCTGCNTTCTGCAAACATGTCGACATGAGTGTTTGGTTTTTGTGCTCCTTGTAGAACCCAAGGGGTGGGTGCGGTCAGAATGAGCTCAGGGCAGGCGCAGACCAGCAGCCGGATTTCATCAGACAAGCAAGCAACAGAAACTGACAAAACCCAGAGCCCTTTTCTGTCTTCTTATTTTTCAAATATTTCTTTCCCAGGGTTGAGATTCAATTTTAATCCTGCCTATCTGAAACACAGCACCTATTACCATGGTGCTAAATAATTTTTAAGATTCTGTGAAACTCGAACTTAAAAAACCTCTTCCTTTAATGGAAGGGGGGTATTTCCTTAAGATTACAGAAGAGCTAAGAGGCTGGGTAACAGGAGCAGGGGACCTGCAAGGCCACGGGTGTGTTCGGGGCACAAGAGGCCCTGGGCTTGGGTCCAAAGTCTTTGAATGTCTAGAATGCCATTTGGTCTGTGCTGTAATCTCACACAGAGAAATTGTAATCTAAAAGAGTAAGCATTAAAATTACTGTTAATTACATCAGTACAATCCTGAGATATAAATAAAGCTCCTAGCTGGGAATGGTGGTGCACATCCCAGCACTCAGGAGGCAAAGGCAGGTGGATCTTTGTGAGTTCAAGGCCAGCCTGGTCTACAGAGTGAGTTCCAGGACAGCTGGGGCTACAGGGAGACCCTGTCTCGAAAAAGACTAAATAAATAAATAAATAAATAAATAAATAAATAAATAAATATAAAAATAAATAAATAGGTAAATAAAGTTCCAGCCAACTCCACAAGAACACATTCATTTAACAGAATCTATTAAACTATAACCAAGCTACAGGGAAGCTGAGAGAACAAAATGGCTCAATGGGTAAAGGTGCTTGCCACCAAGGCTGACAACCTGAGTTCAATGCTCAGAACAACATGGTAGAAAGAAACGACTCCTACAAGTTGTCCTCTGACTTCCACAAGTGCACTGTAGCACACAAGTACTCAGACAGACAGACGAAAGACACACAAACAACCAATCAATTCAGAGTAAAAATAAATAAGTATAAAAATAAAATGAAACCAAACTACCAGACAGGCATCCTAGAGCATGCCTGTAATCCCACCAGCCAAGAGGCAGACACAGGAGGCTAAGGAGCTTGAGGCCAAGCTGGGCTAGATGAGACTCTACCTCAGAAAAACAAATAAGGGGATGGAGAGATGGCTCAGCAGTTCTGAGCACTGGCTGCTCTTACAGAGGACCTGGGTTCAATTCCCAGCATCCACATGATGGCTAACAACTATCTATAACACCAGTTCCAGGGGATCCGACACCCTATTCTGGCCTGTGCAGGCATTGAACAACATGGGTACATACATGGATGCAGGCAAAACACTCATACATATCAATTAAAAATAAATAAATAGAATTTTTTTTTTTGCCATGTGGGTGCTGGGGATCGAACCCAGGTCCTCTGCAAGAGCAGTCGGAGCTCTTAACCACTAGGCCATCTCTCCAGCCCCCAATAAATAGAATTTTTTAAAAGACTAAAATAGAATGCAACCACTCCAAAAATTGCTCCCAAGTCAAGGAAGGCTCGTGGCACAGACTGCTTTATGGTGTAAGTCTCACGTAAGGCTGTTTCCAATGGGAGTGAAGTTCATTTCAAGTTTGGCCTGCAAAGTTCTGTGTCTCCCAATGAAAAGCTGCTAAGCCATATGATTATAGTCAACAACTTGCTGGGCAAATGATCTGGAAACAGGACCAAACATGACAGGCATGGAGCCATGACGGATAAGCACGATTGCAGTGGCGACAGCCGTGACAGCCTTACATGGGTTCCTAAAAAAAAAAAAAACTATGCTGAAGGCAGTTTTAGGATTATAGTTACCATTCAGTTTCTCTTTGTCCTTCAGGTAGGAAATCTGCTTACATACTAAATTAGAAGGAATCATAATTACTAGCTTAAGATAAAATTTAGTGACCCCATAACCCTACCCCAGTCCCTTCCTTGAAACAGACACCATTCAAAAGTGACATTCAAGGCTGTGAAACTCATCACATGGAGAGACGGCTCAGCCAGTAAGAGCACTGTCTGCTCTTACAAAGGACCTGGGTTCAGTTCCTAGCACCCACATGGTGGCTGACAACTGTATAACATAAATCTCCAGTTCCAGGGGATGTGACCCCCTCTTCTGGCCTCCTCAGATATGGCATGGATGTGGTATACTTACATACATGCAAGCAAAAACACTCATATACATTAAAATTCTTTTTAAAATTTTTTTTGGGGGGTCTTTTTGAGAAAAGGGTTTCCCTTTAGTCCCAGCTGGCCTGGAGCTCACAATGTAGACCAGGCTGGCCTTGAACTCACAGAGATCCACCTGCCTCTGCCTCCCAAGTGCTATAATTTTAAAAACAGGTTTTGCATTTGAAGTAGGATAAGCCCCTGGGCTATGGGAAATTGATCATGCCAACAATGAACGTGGGGAACAAGGACAGTGACAGACCGCTCTGTGGGGCTCTGTGGGCCTTCCCCTCCTGAGCTGTGCCGGCTGGCTTATCACCTACGTCCCTCTCGCTGGACTCCTCGCTGACTGTAGAGTCGGCATCTGATGGGGAGACTCTGCAGACAAACAAACAAAAAAAAAACACATGCAAACATCAGAGAACAAAGACAAAACAGGAAGGTTTTAAAAGATCACATTCATTTGGAAGCAGATTTCCAGGGAAAACTGGTACGAATGAAATAACCCAAAATTCAGGAATCATAGTACCACCACAGAGTCACCCTGTCCCGAGGACAGATTGGCAGGCCTTATTAAACAATCGAGTCAGGTACCTTTGAAGAAATCCATAAAACTAAGTGCTGGAGGGGAAAGGGTTCCCCCAGGTATTGGGACCCAAAGCCCAGCTCCTGGCCCTGCATCATTTCTAGACAGGCAGTCTGGATAGAACACAAGCTGGGTCAAAATAAATCTGGAGTTCTAGGGCTGTCGATATACCTCAGTGGTAGAGTACTTGTTTAGCATTCAAAAGGCCTTGGGTCCAATACCCATTATCATAAAAAAGAAGAAAAAAGAATACTTTAAAAAAATGGACCAGTGAGATGTCTCAGCAGATAAAGGTGCTTATCCCCAAGCCTGAAAAACTGAGTTTCAACCTCTGGACCCACATGGTGGGAGGAGAGAGCCAACTCCCCCAAGCTCTCCTCTGACCTCTATGCATACATTGTATCCCTCTCCACCCCAAATAAATAAATGTTATTAAAAAAAAAATTTTAATGGGCCAGTAAGACAGCTCAGCAAGTAAAGATGCTTGCTGTGAAGCCTGACGGCCTGAGTTCAATCCCCCAAGGAACCACAGGTTCTCTTCTGACTTACACATGCACGCACACATTACAAATGTAAAATTTTAAACTAAGAATCTGGCCAGGCCTAGTAGCACATGTCTTTTAATCCCAGCACTCAGGAGGCTATAGACCTCTGTGAAATCAAAGCCAGCCTGGTCTAAATAGAGAGTTCCAGTCCAGCTGAGGCTACAAGGAGACCCTGTCTCAAAAAAAAAAAAAAATACAAAAATACATAATAATAATATTACCTAGCCAAAAGTAAACTCGCAAGTTTACGATTGGCCTCACAGCCTTAATTCCCAATAGACACTCTGAAAGGCAGAGGCCAAGTGAGTAAGCCTCCTCATGTAGAAGTTCAATGGCCAGCCTGATCTACCCATATGTGAGTTCCAGGACGCTGGTTGGTAATAACAGAGTTGAGACATCATGTCTCACAATAAGATAGTACCCATATAAATTATTAAGCAAATTCTGGAAAATATGTACCTTAGTGGGGCATGGGTAATGTCCTTCATCCATATTTCCCCCTCTTCCCTTAGCATCTCTGGTAGGCAAGAAATGCATAGTCCAGATCTCTACAAAGTTCCTTAATAGGGACCTCAGCCTAAGTCACAGGCCAGCCAGGGATGCATAGTAAGACCTATCTCAAAACAATCTGGGGTTCTGTCCTGGTCTAGATCAACTGAGATTGAAACCTCCAGGAGGCCAGAAGGTAGCTCTGAGCCCACCCCAAATAACTCCACTCATTTGGATGACACCTCCCACTTGCCACACTAAGGCAATGTCCCCTAATGAGAGTTCATCTCATACACAAACATCGAGAGTCTCACAGCAGCAGCTGCACCAGGCGAGGGAACACCTTTAGCGAACACTGTGTCTCCCGGAGCTCCCTAGCTTCCACAGCAGTGTGAAATGCCAAGACACTGTGGTACTTGAAGGATGCTCAGACATGACGCAGTCATCCCTCCAATAAAGTTGTGAGCCACACAATTGTTCAGGTCCTTTACATGAATGCCATGGTACTGCACTTAACCTAAGCCCACTCTCTCCTAATCATCTCTAGGTTATTCTCTAACATGCTCACCTATAATGTATAACAGTTGCCATAAATTATTTTTAAAGAATAATATACAAGAGAGAGCCGGGCATGGTGGTGCATGCCTTTAATCCTAGCACTTGGGGGCAGAGGCAGGCGGATCTTTTGTGGAGTTCAAGGCCAGCCTCGTCTGACCAGAGCAAATTCCAGGAGCTGGGGCTACAGGGAGACCCTGTCTTGAAAAGACCAAAAAAAAAAAGAAATAATGACAAGAAAGTGTCTGTACACCACCAGTAATGGACACAAATTTTCCCCTGAAAATTTTTTGGTTAATATACTGTTGGATTGAATCCATGGATGTGGAATTTGAAAGCAGAGCATGGGATCACTGTATCTACCATGGATGGTCATTATGATGATGGACCAACTGCTTACCAATGAGGGTCCTAGAGGAGTGAAACAGCTCCTCACATAATTTCACTAGTGTATTAAATCATTTTTTCACTGGTAATTATATCTTTTTTTTTTTTTTTTTTTTTGGTCTTTCTGAGACAGGGTCTCCCAACAGCCTCAGCTGGCCTAGAACTCACTACGTAGACCAGGCTGGGCTTGATCTCACAGAGATCTGCCTGCCTCTGTCTCCCAAGTGCTGGGATTAAAGGTGTGTGCCACCATACCGGGTCTTAGTCTGATTTATTCTAACCCTGGAAAATAATTAAGCAAAGAGCATCTGTCTGCATAATTCATAAAGATCACACTCTAAGATACGGTAAATTCTTTTTTTAATTTTTTTTTATTAATTTTATTTTTCTGTATGTGTATGAATGTACTGTCTGCATGCTTTGTGCACCCGTGTCGTGCAATGCTGCGGAGGTCAGAAGAGGGCGTCAGATTCCCCTGGGAACTGGAGTTCTCCTGGAATTGGAGCTTCAGACGGTCACTCGCGGCCTTCCTAATATCATGGAGTGTTGCGATCGAAATAGGGATTGTGAATGTCCCCCGCGCGTCCTCTGCAAGAGCGGTCGGCGCTCTTAACCGCTAGGCCATCTCTCCAGCCCCAGGTAAATTCTTTTTTAAGATTTCATTTTTTTTATTTATTTTTTAAATTTTATTTATTTCCGTATGTGTATGAATGTATTGTCTGCATGCAAGTCTGTGCACCCGTGACGTGCAACGCCGCGGAGGTCAGAAGAGGGTGTCAGACTCCCCTGGAACTGGAGCTCTCCTGGAATTGGAGTTTCAGACGGCTCTCGGCCGCCATGTGGATGCTGGGGATCGAACCCAGATCCTCTGCAAGAGCGGTCGGCGCTCTTAGCCACTAAGCCATCTCTCCAGCCCAAGATTTTATTTTTATTTTACATGTAAGAGTGTTTTGTTTGCATGTAGGTTAAGTACACCATGTGTGTGTCATGCCTGAGAAAGCCAAAAGAGAGTGCTGGATCCCCTGGAACTGGAGTTAGCAATGGTTGGGTTGTCAGGTACCATGTGGGTGCTGGGAACTGACCCCAGGTCTTGGGCAAGAGCAGCCAGTGCTTTTAACTGTTGAGTCATCTCTCCAGCCCAGTTTCCATTAAATTATTAAAACTAGGCCAGAACACTGGGGTAGGTTTTTCTAATGAGGTGGAAGTGATTGATGCCATTGGTTTGAATACTGAATGATACTATGGACAGGGGCTTCTTTGCTTTGGGCAGCCAATCAGGGGCTAGAGTTCTGAAGCTCAAGGAAAGGCTTCTGAGACCAAAGCTACAAACTAAAGTCAAGTCACAAAGCCTGACCCTGAGCTCTGTCTTCTTCAGCACAGTTGTACCTCTTCTTACAGGAACAGAGAGCAACTGCCATTTTTCTTGGCAGTTTGGTAAATGAACACACGTCTCTGCATACTCTCCTTTGATAGGAGGAATTGGAAGTGGACTGGAGAAGGAATGCTGGGCAAAGAGGACGCAGGTCCCCTCCAGTACTGACCAAGGTCACAGCACGGCAGCTGGAGGAGAACAAAGCAGAGGAGGTCATGATGAAGGTCACCTGCAGAGCAGCACAAAGCCACAGCCAGCCAGCAGCACACAAACAAGAGCCAAGAAGGCAGCACTGGCTGGAGGAGTGCAGTGGGCCTGCCAGGGTCAGAGGTCAGAGGACAACATGTGGAAACTGTTCTCTCCTTCCACCAGGCGGGGGCCCAGGGGTCAAACTCAGGTCATCACACTTGGCAATAAGCACCTTTCCCAGTGAACTTTTTTTCTTTTTTCCTGGTCTTTCTCCCTGTAGCCACAGCTGGCCTGGAACTCACTATGTAAATGAATCTGGCCTTGAACTCCCAGAGATCCATCTGCATCTGCTGGGACTAAAGGTGTGCGGGCGCCACCAGCACCCCCCAGCCAGCTGAACTTTTTATACATTCTTTCTCTTATTACCGCCACAAAGCCTAGTGTGCCCCTGTCGGAACACACACATTCGGGCTGGTTGCTCCCTAATCAAGTCTGGGGGCACTGCCAACCAAGCACAGATAAACATTTTGGGGGAAGAATCACACGGCCAGCCCTGGTAGCCAGCAGAGTCCTAGAAGAGAGAATGCTTTAGGTGTGACTTTGGACAAATCAAGTCTCCCAGGCTGCAGATACTGGGCAATACCCACCCTTCAGACACTGCAAACAGACAGTATGGAAAACAGAAACACTCTGCAATGGAGGACAGCCCAGAAAGACCAATACTAACCTTCCTCTGTGGCAGACATTCTTGGAAGGAACCTTGGACTTGGGGCTCGGCACATCTCCATTTTCAGATGGCGTGGTGTGGTCTTTCACAGGTCCTGGCAGTGCTGCTGGCTCATGAATAATCAGTATGTCATCTTTATTGTGCTGGCCAAGGTGCTGCTTAGCAAAATCGAAGCCCTTCACACTAGGGATCTGCAGCTAGAATGCACACATGAGCACATACACAAACAAGGTAATTAATATGAAATATGAGGACAGACACAAGACACAACAAAGACTCCCCAGAAAAGCATAACCTCGGACCCCACACTGCTAGCAAAGCCACCAACCCAATTCAACAAACATCTCTGTAACAGACGGTGCCAGGTTCTGTTTACACTTGGAATTTGTTACAGATGCTTATGAAAGATTAAACAAGAATACAAGGATTAAACAGCAAGACTACAACACAAAAGCCATTCCGACAGAGCACCTGCTCCATTGTCCCGGTGCTGAGAGAACCATGAAGTGAGACATTCTTTACAGGGAAAGAGGTGCTTCGTCCAGGCCTTTGAGGGAGAACAGGCAGGGTTCGGAAACCGAAAAAGGCTACAAAGAGCAGACTGTAGATGGTATCATGTTGGAGAACAGAGAAGACTTGAAGAGAGTTCATTAGCTGCACTGACAAAGCTACTGACAGAACTCAGTAGAGGAGACAGTGAGAGAGAAGGCAGCATGGACACTGATCACTGCTAACAGCAGCTTCCCCAGTCACGCTCTGGGTACTCAGAAAGCCTCTATTTCTTTTTTTTTTTTTTTTTTTTTTTTTT
>VZQC01004216.1:668340-696218 GCA_009823505.1 Rhizomys pruinosus
TTTTTTTTTTATTTCTGTCTTTTGAGACAGGGTTCTCCCAGTAGAAAGTCCAGCTGTTGCCTGGAACTCCCTTGTAGACCAGGGGCCTTGAACTCACAAAGATACCTGCCTCTGCCATCCCAGTGCTAGCTCCAGTTCCAGGGGAATCCGATGCCCTCTTCTGACCTCCGCGGCATTGCACGACACGGGTGCACAAACCTACATGCAGACAGTACACTCATACACATATGAAAATAAAAAAAAATTTTTTTTTAATTCAGTCTTCAGGGAACAGGGAAATGAACGGCTCATAAAAAGCTGTTCCCAGGGGTCTCCTGTTTGGAACTCTACCTGTGAACCAAAGCTTTCCTGTTACATAGTCAGATCAGCCAAAAGACGACAGTACACACATCTAAGAGGCACTTAAAACAATCTAACCTATATAGGAGCAAAAGGTATTGTCATATTCTCATTATGCCCCAAAAGTGATATCCGTGGCTTAGGTTCATGATTTAAATCCTCTAACACTAAATAAACATCTGGAATGGATGACGGAGGGAAAGCAGGCTTCCGCCAGCAGAGGGAGACCAAGGTTATTGTAAAGATAGTTTACAGCGAGTTGCTTGGAAACAAAAGGTGAAGCCAGGCTGGCTGCCTGCCTTCTCTCTAATGGCAATGGGGTCCTGTTACAAGGGCAGGCTCCATGCTGCCCCTAGACCCAGCAACACTTCTTGGCAAGTGACTGACCAAGCCTGACTCTCTAACAGTCCTGTTAGAGAAGAGAAGCCCATTTTTATGAATACAGTAGCTTCTTGGGTGCTCTGTGTAGAGAACAGAAACCTCTAGAACATCAGATAATGATTCAAAGTGCTCAGCAGACCCCTTTCATCAAGGCACAATAAACCCAGGTTATGGCTTCTTCATTCCCTATCTTACATGTATTTTGCACGTGTACACGTGTGTCTGTATTGCATGTGTATGAAGGCCAGAGGTCAAACCCAGGGGCCATGCACCTTGTTTTTATAAAACAGGGTCTCTCACTAGGCCACGGAGGTCTCCGATTCAGCTAGACTGGCTGGCCCTAGAGATCCTTTGGTGTTCGCCTCCCCAGGGCTGGGATTTCAAGTGCACACCACAGCTGTTTTTTGTTTGTTTTTTTATGTGTCTCCATGCTTGCAATGGCAGGTGCTTCACCACTGAGCTATCTCCCTGTCCCAACATGCATTTCTTTTCTTGTTTTGAGTTTTTGCTGTTCTTGCTGTTATTGGTTGTTTGTTTTGTGACAGGGTCTTCCTGTAGTCCTAGTTGGCCTGGAACTCACTATGTAAACCAGGCCTGCATCCGCCTCCTGTGTACTGGGACTGGCATGTGCCACCACATTCAGCTCTTTAAAAAAAAGAAAAAGAAAAGGGGGTGGTGGTGGTGCCTGTGGAGGCCAGAGAAGATGGCAGATTCCTCAGCAGCTGGAGTGAGAGATGCTTGTAAGCTCTCCAACATGGGTGCTGGGACTGAATTCCAGTCCTCTGAAAGAGCAGGAAGTGCTGCTCTTAAGGGCTGAGCCATCCCTCCAGCCCCCACATGCTTTTCTTTAAGGGAGAATTTCACATCAGGATGTCATGAACTTTTTTTGCGGAGGAGGCAGCAAAGGGCAGGGTTGCTTCTATCTAACATCACCTCTGCCACCTTCTAACAATGCCTGCCTTCTGCAGGAGAACCAGCGAGAACACAGTGAAGAGGGCAGCTGTGAGCCACCCCAAGGTACAGGCTCTGTGCTCCACCTGTCCAGCTAAGAACAGGTGTGTTCAGGGTCTACTCAGCAGTGTGCTGGAAACAACGCTCAAGTGCGCCATCACCACATCATCAGTGACCTAAGCAAGGGCTCCGTAAATACTGTGTTCACTGAGTCTCTGGGCTCTCTCTTTGTTTTTGTTTGGTTTTGAGTCGGGGTCTTGTTGCTACATACCCTAGGCTGATCTTGAATTCTGAGTTCTCCTGCCTCACCACCCAACTGCTGGGATTACAAATGTGTACCCCTACACTGGGCTGAGCCCAGGTCTTAAAGCCATATTTTACACCAGAAGACATGCCATGTTTACCTCTAAAAGATCAAATTTCCAACTTTGAATCAAAGAAAGAAATAGAGCCAAGAGAACATTGTATACTTTCTCAAACATTTATCCCAATTGGCAGGAAACTTTATTAATTTCTTTCAATTAATGAATAGCACAATCTGTTTCAGTCAGGTAATGCAAGGCTCTTGCTCAGTGTCCCATGAGCCCTCTCTGCTCGTTTATCAGCTGCCTCTGTTCACTTCTTAGATTTAGATCAGCTGCAGAGTAACAGGTTTGGACTCACACATAAACAACGGACTAGACAGCAACTCTCAATATGTCTTTCATAAACCCCACACTTAAAGCCCAATATTTTTTCTCTTTTGTTTTAGATTACCACAATTCAGGGTCTCTGTGTAGTCCCAGCTGTCCTGGAACTCACTCTGTAGACCAGGCTGGCCTTGAACTTACAAAGATCCGCCTGCCTCTGCCTCCCAAATGCTAGGATTAAAGGTGCACACCACCACGCCCAGTCAGCTATGCTCTTTTTAATTATTTGATTACTCTGTGTGTGTGTGTGTCTGTGTGTGTGTGCCTAAGTGGATATATGTACGTCACAAGCATTAAGGAGCCCACAAAGGTCAGAAGGGGGTATCAGATTACTTGGAACTGGAATTAAGGAGAGTTGTGAGTATCCATGGGGGTGCTGGGAACCAAACCCAGGTCCTCTGCAACCGCAATAAAGGATCCCAATCCACTGAGCAAGCTCTCCAACCCTCAGCTGCATTCTTACAGGCAAAGCATCTATGTATGCATGAGTAAAGGGAAAATTAGGTGAACCAGAAAATAACTCCCAGACTTAAAAAAGAAATATCTATCTTATATGTGTATGATATGTTCTCTCTTTTTTTTTTGGTAAATTTTTTATTGGATTTTTGAGTATTTCATACAGAACATCTTTTTTATTTTTATTTTTTGGTCTTTTTGAGACAGGGTGTCCTTGTATCCCCAACTGGCCTAGAACTTGCTAGATAGACCAGGATGGCCTTGAACTCACTAAGGTCCACCATGGCCAGCCTCATACAGCACATCTTAATCACCTTTATACCCCCTTCTCCACTAGGACCCTCCCATAACAGCCTCCCAACACTGTAATTCATGCATTCTGACATTTGAAGTAGGGCCTGTCTAGTCAAGTTAGTGTCCCCAGATAGTGCTCAGTGCAAGTGTGCAAGTTCATGCACTGAGGCCTAGTCAACCTCTTTTTTTTTTTTTTTTTTTTTTGGTCTTTTTGAGACAGGGTCTCCCTGTAGTCCCAGCTGTCCTGGAACTCACTCTGTAGACCAGGCTGGCCTTGAACTCACAAAGATCTGCCTGCCTCTGCCTCCCTAGTGCTACGATTAAAGGCAAGCGCCACCATGCCCGGCTTAGAATGCCCCTCTTTAAGAAGAAGCTTAGCTCTTCTTTACTGAGCAGTAAGCTGCCAATAGTTCTCCGACTAAGATTGGGGTCTGCTGCTCATTTCCACAGTCCTGTGCTGGGTTTTCATTGGCTGAGCTTGCATGGGTCTTGCGCATGCTGACACCAACGCTGTAGGCTCACATGAGAAGGGTCCCAGGAGCCTGTAGGACTCTACTTCCATACGGTCATGCACCTTCTCCCCGGCTCTTACAATCGTTCCGCCCCCTCTTCTGCAATGGTCCCTGGGCCCTGGGTGGGTGGAGTTTAATATGGGAGTCCTGTCCATGGACCCACACTCTGCAGATTCTTATGGCCAAACCATACAGAATAAAAATGGGTTCTTCTTTATCAGACTTAGCTCTACTGTTCTAATTTAGGAAATATGTAATTATATATATTTTCATCTTGAAATTATAAATGTACTGACATAATTCTCAAGTGCCCATCTGTCAAGCTTTTTAAAGATGGCTAGGAAATTGACAGTTTGACACCAATTACTCCCAGCTAATGAGAAAAATCCCCAAATGAACAATTTCCAATTTTATAGGTTTTTTTTTTTTCCCCAACCTACACCTCCTTTTAGCTCCACAAACAGAGCCTGTAAGTAGAAAAGTGGCAGGCACAACCCACAATCCTCTAACCACTGCTACCATTCACCTAACAAACTTTGCTAAACTTTTCAATGGTGCATTTCCCAGAAAGAAAGTGCATGTCTCTAAGAACTGGGTACTGACCACATCCACCCATTACAGGGTTTGCTTTAACCAAATCAACCCTCTAAGCAAAAGCCTCCGAGAAGACTGATGTCAAAACACACTCTGCCCTCCACAGTGCCATCTGCATAGCCCGTGTCCAAGCACTAACAGCCTCCCCAGAGAAAATGCCAGAAAGAAACATGGCAAGAGATGCAAAAATCCTTCACCAATGCCAAGCACTATACGAATGAGACTGACAAAGGCATTCTCAACCCTCCTGGTTCAGCAGTTAATATAAATTCTGAAGTCTTCAGGACATTAGCTGTAACTGTAGATGGAAATGTAGATAAAGTAGTTTCTAAGTGGGAATGGGATCAAGACTAGGTTTTCTCTCATCAATGAAATATACAAGTCCTGTGGACTACTGCAGATGTCAACTCACATCTTTCAATATCCTTACTAGAGCCCGTCTCACAGGGTGGGGAAGCCACCATCTTCTAACACCGTAATTCAAAAAGCCATCTTTGGGCCAGGAGTGGTGGCATGTATCTTTAATCCCAGCACTTCAGAGACAGAGGCAGGTGGAGCTCTGTGAGCTCAAGGCCACTGTGTGGGCTACATGGGGTGACCCTATCTCAAAACCAAAACCAAGAGCCATCTATAGACAGAAGGGGGGGAAGGACTAAAACATTACCACCCCCTCCACTTAACTGAATTCACTGCTTTTGTTTTAGGCCTATTTTCTGAATCACTAGAAACCAGTGTTTCCATTCCTTTAAAAAAAAAATCTAGAGTTAAGCTTGGCTGGCACTACACCCCAGTTTCCAGATGCGAATGGGCTTCAATCAGTATTTCATAGGAGAGGAGTCAGGATTAATTAGAGTCTTCGATATGCAAATAAGGCCCAATTATTCCTGAGGAAGGAGGGTTCTTTTGTTCTCTTCTTTAATATATCATGCGGAGGACAAGCCACGTTGTCTGGGCCCCACGGGAACACACTGCCGACAAGTCAGGGAGGTCTAGTCCGGCAGGTCAGCCAAGTAACAAGACAGACGCCTGATGAATTTTAAACCGCATGGGCCATAAATATAACAAGACCCAGATGGAACAAGACACAGCAAAGCCCCCAGTGCTTGGTTCGCCCGACCCTCCAGGGAAGGGGAAGTTAGGATGACAATAGAAACCACAGAGCAAATCCCCAAAGTGTCCGAATAAAAACCTGCAAGCCTGAGGAGAGGGCTATTGTCTGTGTCTGTTACTTGATGGATGCAATTTGTGAAAAATCCCCACAGCCACCATGTTGTTTCCATTTGGAAAGTGAAGACAAGGCAAAGCTAGGACCATCTGTTTGTCCAGTGCAGCTAACTTGGGACCTTGAGTTGGGAGACAACACTTCAAGGTTCTCTCTCCACAGGCCACACTGAGGCACAGTCAGCTGACAGGGTGACTGAGACGTCATCAGGCAGGGTGCTAAGGATCCAGAAACAGTGTGGCAGACTCCAAGTCTGGAGGCAGGGAGGAGCACTGGATGGCGTTTCTCTTCAAGCCATTGTCCACATCGCCTTCCCAGGTGACCACCACAGATGGTGCCCAGGCTGCTCCTCTTGCCAAAACCTCAGTGATGGCTGCTCACTACCTACAGCACCAGTTCCAGTCCTGGACGTGTCCTGTGAGCCGCTCGGGCTAAGCCCTCGGCCATGGGTGATGCCCCTCCCTCCAAGCTTCCTCCAGCCTCCCTGAACCACTCATAGGCCCTCTGCAGGTCACACTGTCCCCTCCACCTCAGCCAAGCCCAGTATCACCTGCTCTCTTCTGAGCAGCAGTGACGCCCACCCCAGAGCTGCCCCTGGCCCACGTTAGCTGTTTTTGTATTGCTCAAGTCAGCTTTTGAGTGACTGGTCCTTCTCCCTGACTCCAGCCCTATAAGGAGGCATGCACGCCATTTGTGTTTGTAACTTAGTCTGGCCTGCCTGCTCAGGGGTCTGGGTAATGGATTCACATGGTCTGGGACAGCTCCTTTTGGCTGCCTACAGGGCCAGCTTTATAGGCAGCTAAGGGTATCCACACTAAGAGCTGAGCATGGGTTGCTGCCATCAGCAGGAACAAGTTACCATGGCCCGCACCATTTATGGTGAGCGAGATCCACACTGTGGTTTCATAGGTAATAATAACAAATGATGGCTTTGGATAGAGATTAAAGCAAAGCCAGATAAAGGAAAGACACATGGAGTTTTCCCCTTTATTACTGGAAATAAGAAAAGGCCCTGCCTCAAATCCTAAGACAGAATGGCCTCTCCCTCTTATCATATTTCAAAAATAATCGACTCCCAGACAATCTGAAGAGGTCTCTTCATTACAAGGAGAAGGAGGTGGGGAGTGTAGGTCAGTGGATTTATTGTTTCCAGATGTTCACAACTCTGGGATTTGCTGAAGGATTTCACAGAGTAACGCAAGGCCGCATCAGGGGTGGGCCAAGAGAGCAGAAAACATTCAAGGGGGAACGAGCCCTTGCAGTCATAGCAGAACAGCACCTTGTGGATTACTCAGGGGACAGGCTACAGGCCCTTTGCTACTGCTGCGGGACCTTAGAAGCGAGCAGAGAGCTTGGTTTAAACTAAAGGAAGATCTTGGTTTTCCTACTGCAGACCCATGACTGACCCATGCAACAGAGGGCTGGATACCAGCACAGCCAGACCAGGTCCCTGAAACGGCCGCGTCAAGGACACGCCTCCTGACGGTGTGAGCAGTGACCCTCCTGGGGTTCCACTGAGCAGAAGCCCTTCGCTGCAACAAAGCTGTAAGCATAGAAGCAGAGAGCCTCGCAACACCTGAGAGAAAGAGACTCCAAGGGCTTGGAACCGTCCATTTGATTTATAACAACATCTGGCACATGGAAATATCTCGGAAGTAAAAGCGAGAGGAGAAAGCTTAGGGGATATCCTGTTTTCAGTCCAAGAAATGCTGACTTTCTGATAGTTTATAATGGACAAGACTTCTACAAGGGCTATGCACCGCAGGAACAGAGCAGAAAGACCTAGAACCAGCCACCTCCCCTGGCTAGGTTTCCCTGTTACAATACTCCTTCATGGGAACAACCTGAACAGACTAGAGTCCAAAATGACATCTCCAGAGAAAATAGACTGTTTTACTTCTCACCCACTTGTGCCCCTTTCCCAAAGCCTAGGGAACAACTTGTGGAAGAGGAGGCGTGGTAGAATGTAAGGGCTGCGGAGAGATTGGGGTGAATCATGAGACTACAGCAATATAGACTGGACTCCTATTTGATCAACATGCTTGTGCATACAAGCTTCTCCAACTGGACTATGGGAACCTTGGGTTGTTCAAAATTTGGAAATAGATACTTGCAAATTGGTTTTACATGAATGTTACTTACATTCATTGCTTATGCTTAATAACTTGGCTCACTTCAAAAAAAATGCACCAATTACCTAATTGTATGGCAAACTGAGCAATGTCAATGTTATCTGAAAACAACTGTGCTATTATATTGTAGAATCCCTTAAAAAAATAAACAAATAGGGGCTGGAGAGATGGCCTAGCGGTTAAGAGCGCCGACTGCTCTTACAGAGGACCCGGGTTCGATCCCCAGCACCCACATGGCGGCCGAGAACCGTCTGAAACTCCAATTCCAGGAGAACTCCAGCTCCAGGGGAATCCGAGACCCTCTTCTGACCTCCGCGGCAATGCACGACATGGGTGCACAAACTTGCATGCAGACAGTACATTCATACACATACAGAAATAAATAAAATTAATAAAAAAAAATTAAAAAAAAAATAAACAAATAAAGGAAAAAAAAATACTCCTTCACAAGAACAAAACACTTCCCTGCCTATTGTTGGTCTAACTCCCATGCAAGTCACACTATGAACCACACCAGGGCAGGTACTTTTTCCATGTCCTTCACTGTTATAACAACAACAACAAAATGACTGTAACAGATTATGTAAATAACAGATGAAGATGGGTGAGAAAGATAATGGTAGTGTCTAAAATGTTCCTAGTATACCTGACAGCCATAGCTTGCAGTGCAATAAAAGTTTTGCATTTTTGATTAATTCATAAGAAAACGAAATACTCCCAATTTACTTTCACAGGTATATAATAAATTTAAAAGTTAAACTTATGGGCTGGAGAGATGGCCTAGCAGTTAAGAGCGCCAACTGCTCTTGCAGAGGACCCGGGTTCGATCCCCAGCATCCACATGGCGGCTGAGAACTATCTTTAACTCCAGTTCCAGGGGGAATCCAACACCTTCTTCTGACCTCCGCGGCACTGCACGACACAGGTGCACAAACCTACATGCAGACAATACATTCATACACATATGAAAATAAATAAAATTTTAAAAATTAAACTTGTTCTTTTTTGTGTGTCTTTTTGAGACAGGGTCTCCTTGTAGCCCCAGCTAGCCTGGAACTTGCTATATAGACTGGGCTGGCCTTGATCCCACAGAGATCCACCTGGTTTACTAAAACTGTGGGCCACCACGCCCAGCTAAAAAATTGAACTTACTTTTTCATTCAGGAGGTTGAAGTTTGTAACACGTAGGGATTTTTTGTTGTTTAGTTTTTAATTTGGGAAAATATATATGTGTGTGGCATCTAGCATATGCGTGCTCACGTGTGCTTACGTGTGCTTTCATCCAGCGCTCTCCACGTTATTTATTGAGGCAGGGTCTCTCTCTCACTGAGCCTAGAGCTCCTAGAGTTCGCAGATTTGGACAGTCTGACTAGTGATCCTGCCCCATAGATCTGTTTCCTCCTCAGGAGCACTGAGATTAACAGGAAGGCTCCCATGCTCATCCTGTTTCTAAGTGGGTGCTGGGTATCTGAACTTTGGTCCTCATGTCTGCATGACAAGTGTGCTACTCAATGAACCATCACTCCAGCCGTCTTTGATCTCTGGACAGCATCTCACCATACATTTCCGGCTGGCCTGGCATTTGTGATCCTCCTGCCTTTACCTACCAAGTGCTGGGATACAAGCCTGTACCCCATGCAGGACTAAGGTTCAGAATTTTTTTCTTTTTTAAGACCATCTGAATAAAATTAGGTTACTATGGCAATCCTCTGTTCCTTGCTCTTTTGCTTGGTCTCATCAAACTTTCAGAGTCAACTGGGCCTTCCAAGCAGGAAAGATCCATAGAGAGGGCATGCATTAATGGATAGAGCAGATGGACAAAACACATGGGCTGAAATGCATGCTGGGTCGATGTCTGAGGCTATGACACTCTCTGGAATTCTGGCCTGTTTTTGCTCACACCAGGTGAGCTGCCAGACACTGATCTAAAGTCAGTTTCTTTACTATGAAACCTGATGTAACAATATTACAAAAGCTCGGAAACAGATATGTGAAAAAAAATTTCTGTTTCTACAAAAGCTAAAATGCTTTGGAAAGACATCTGCTAAAACTTTCTGTCAAATTAGGTGTAGGCAAATCAACATTCAAACAAACCAGCCATGGAGTTCTGTACAGAGAATTCTTTGTTCTTTAAAGAAAACCAAACTCAGGGCTGAAGAGATGATTCAGCAGTTAAGAGTACTGGCTGCTCTTGGAGAGGACCTGGGTTCGATTCCCAGCACCCACATGGTGGCAAACAACTATCCATAAGGCCAGTTCCAGGGGAATAAGATACCATCTTCTGACCTCTGTGGGTACTACATGACATGGGTGCTCTTACACACATGCAGGGAAAATCCGCATAAGCATAAAATAAATATAATAAAATATTTTAAAGAAAAAGAAAACCAAACTGGAAACTACAAGAGATACATAATGAGTAGTGTTTGTTTCAAGAAAAATCAGAGTTCCTCTGGGTAAACAAGCACAGAACTCATACACAGCACGTAATGATCTACTGAGCCTCTCAAAAAGGAAATCAGTGGGTCCCGGAGCCTACTCTGCATCTAACCTACTCTTACAGCTCATGTTCCCAGAATTTACTCACTAGGACAGAGTACCAGGGTTATGATAAGCAGACCTGAAGGCAGTGGACGCTGCCCTAGACCCAGAACACTGAGTGACCCTCCCTCTGACTTGACTTTTTTTTTTGGTCTTTTCGAGACAGGGTCTCCCTGTAGCCCCAACTGTCCTGGAACTCGCTGTGTAGACCAGGCTGGACTTGAACTCACAGAGATGCACCTGCCTCTGCCTCTGCCTCCCGAGAGCAGGGATTAAACGTGTACACCACCACAGCTGGCTGAGGGCCTGGACTTTTGTCTGTGCCGCACAAGCAACTCTGGACGCGGGGTGCAGAGCACTTACCTTCTGCCGCTGCTGTATGTTGGCCACCGTGTCAGGCTGAAAGTCCAGCTTGTCCGTGCGGCAGAGCTTCCAGTAGAGGATGACGACGATGACTGTCACCACCAGCACTGGGATGAGCACGCCAACAACGACCCACAGGTTGCTGTTCTGTGACTCTGGGGACGGCCTCTTCACCCTGTCCACAGCTATGAACGATGAAGAAAGGCTGTCAGTACCTTCTTCCAAGAAACTCAGAAGCTTGTCACTTCAGCCCAAGGAAAGAATGTGGGTTATGATCTCCGAGGACAGGAGAAGTGACTAGGCAAAGGGGCATGTCTGGGACCAGTAGGACACATACAACGCATCTGAAGGCACTTGGCTAACGGAATGGCAAGGCTCAGCTGACTGGGAGTCTCCTGGCTTCTAGTTTATTTCTCCTATCCCTTACATTTCCATACCTCATTCGAAGGGTTTCTCCTCAAATGTGAGAAGAGCAGCTACGTCTCCACAGAGCCATGGCTACAGAGTGGGTATCACACCATCCTGTTCTTTGTGTGTGTTTGTGTGTGTGTGTGTGTGTGTGTGTGTGTGTGTGTGTTTGATATAGAGTCTCCCTATAGTCCCTGCTGGCCTGGAACTCACTCTGTAGACCAGGCTGGCCTTGAACTCACAGAGATCTGCCTCCCTCTGCCTTCCAAGTGCTGGGATTAAAGGCATGTGCTACCATGCCCAGCCCCATCCTGGTCTTTAGAGAGATGGAGAACTGAAACTCAGAGATCTAGGAAAAGAAGCCCCTCTCCTTCCCAGTCCCTCTCTCTCCCCTGTCTTTCTACAAATGTTTATTGAACCCTCAATAAACCATTCAAAAGGAACGACGTGCCAATGAACAGTGGACAAAGCCCATCAAGGGGCATTGGATGCCCTAGTGGGGGAAAGGAAAACAGCCAAGGAAACCCTAAGGAATGGTATCTCCCACTAGCTCGATCAACTGATGGTGATGAACCCTAAGGACTGGTATCTCCCGCTAGCACGACCAACGAATGGAGATGGGCCACGAGCTACAGAAGGCCAACTGGCTATTTCCACCTTGGCACCTGAGAACATGAAAAGGATGTTCACAGTGACATTAATCAGAGAGGCCCAGGGGGAACAACCTCCAGTCCATAAGCAGGTGAATACACAAATGACATGTGGTGCATCCACACAGCACAGTAGAGTCAGCTTTTAGAAGGGAAAGGAGAGATTGTACAGATGGCATGGTGGGTAAGAGTGCTTGCTGCAAAAACATGAGGACCCAAGTTCAAACCCCTCACACTCATGTAAAAGTGGGGCATGGTCACGCTCACACGTGTAACCCCAGCTCTGTGTGGGGCAGAGAGGAGGACCACTGGGCCTTGCAGTTCATTTTGCATACAAAGCAGTGACAGCTCAGTGCAGGGAGCTGGGGGAGTGGATGGTCTTCTTAGTTCTAATCTAGAAAAACCCTGGAGAGGTAGAGCTAGGTGTCCTCAAGACCATGGACCGGCCCTGGTGTGAACTGACCCTTCCTTCCCCTCCCAATCTGGAAATCCCAGGATGGGCCCATAGTGCCTCTAGCACAAAATCAGGAAAGAAGACCTGCGAGATGAGATGGAAGAGGGTTTGAAAAGTGCCCCCAATCCTGGGATAAGGTGACTCAAGCTGGAATACTTCACAGACAGAAAGGGCAGGGAGACCAGAGGAAAGGTTACTTTTTTTTGTCTTTTTGAGACACGGTCTCCCTGTAGCCCCAGCTGGCCTAGAACTCACTCTGTAGATCAGGCTGGCCTTGAATTCGCAGAGATCTGCCTGCCTCTGCCTTCCAAGTGCTAGGATTAAAGGCATGCACCACCACGCCCAGCGGTTAAATACATTTTTAATGAATCAAGAATCAAGTATACCTTGCAAAGGGAAGATGGACAGATGGAAAGACCCGACTGCCCTGCACCTCTGTTCTCTGTGGCTTTTTCTGAGAGATAAAGTGGACTCAGGATAACACAGGTCTCTAGGTATGAAAATGGGGCCCCATGTATATGGAAACCAGACCGATTTTTCAGGATCTGGTGCACGTTGTGCTAATTATGGAACGCTGGACACAACTGCACTGTGTGGACAGCGCTGGTTAGAAGCCTTACTTTGCTAGGACAGGACTAAGGCCACCTGGGAGGGAACACAGAGCGGCTGGCTGGCTGAACTTGCTGGAGGTCACAGGGCACACGTATGCTCCAAATTAGGACGGGTGTTTAAGGTAGGGGAAAATGGCTGACCACTTTTTTTTTTTTTTGGTCTTTTTGAGACAGGGTCTCCCTTTAGTCCCAGCTGGCCTGTAGCTTGATATATAGAGCAGGCTGGCCTTGAACTCACAGAGATCTGCCTGCCTCTGCCTCTCAAGTGCTGAGATTAAAGGTGTGCACCACCACGCCCCGCAGCTGATCACATTTTATTGTTGTCAGGTTGCCTACTCTGCCCAGTGGGGCTGAGGGGGAAATACTAACCACACTTTACCAGCTTTGGTTGCCCTTCAGCTTTGCAGCCAGTGGGAAGCTACTTGGGGGTCTCTCATCATTTAATGAAAAGCCAGTACTGGTTGATCTTTCAATTGTGTGGTCAGTGACAAGCACTTGGAGCTGAGTATTTGGAAGAAATGTACCTCCACCATTCCCTAACTCTCTGTGTACTACAAAAGAGGCCAAGATCCAGTGAAATCAATCTTATTTAAAACATGAAGAGGGGGCTGGAGAGATGGCCTAGCAGTTAAGAGCACCAACTACTCTTGGAGAGGACCCGGGTTCAATCCCCAGCACCCACATGGCGGCTGAGAACCGTCTTTAACTCCAGTTCCAGGGGAATCCAACACCCTCTCCTGACCTCCGCGGCACTGCATGACAGGGGTGCACAGACCTACATGCAGAAAGTACATTCATACACATAAAAAATAAATAAAATTTTTTAAAAATGGAGAGAAGCCGGTTGTGGTAGTACAGGACATTCTGAAGAGGTGCAGGCAGGAGGATCACAAGTTTGAGGCCAGTCTGAGCTATGTCTTGGGGCTAGAGAGATGGCTCAGCAGTTAAGACCATGTACTACTCTTCCAAGGATCTATGTTCCATTCCCAGCACCCACACTGGGCAGAGTACAACTACCTGTAACTCCAGCCCCAGGGGATCTGTAAGCACTTCACTTACCTGCATAAATCCATACACATATACAGATAATTAAAATAATAATAAAATTACTTTTAAAAAACATAGAGGGAGGCACCTGTCTCACCATCACCCCAGAACTCTGGAGGCGCAGGTTTGAAACAGAATATGCTAATATCCAGCTACATGTGAAGCACTCCAATGCAGCCTCCCTACAGTCATCACAATCCTCCCATCACCTTCCATCAGATGCAGGATGTGCACTCAGTAGCCCTCACCCAGGTTAGTCTACAGGAACAAGGACAGATTTCACCAAGAGCTTTTCACTTCAAAGGACTACTCTCAAAGCTATCTTTTAGCAACTGCACTACTGGACTAGAGAGATGGCTCAGTGGTTAAGAGCACTGGATGTTCTCATAGATGACAAAGGCTCAGTTCCCAACACCCACATAGCAGCTAACAACCATCTGCAACTCCAGTGCCTGGGGATCCAATGCCCTCTTCTGGCCTCCACTAGCACTGCACACATGGGTACACTTACATACACGCAGGCATGCACATAGAATAAAAAAATAAACTTAAAAATATAAAAATACAGCCAGGTGTGGTGGCATGCACCTTTAATCCTAGCACTCGGAAGGCATAGGCAGGTGGATCTCTGTGAATTCAAAGCCAGGCTGGTCTACATAGTAAGTTCCAGGCCAGCTGGGGCTACAAGGAAACCCTGTCTCAAAAAGACAAAAATTAATTATTTAAAAATAAATAAATTGGGGCTGGAGGTTAAGAGCACCAACTGCTCTTGCAGAGGACCTGGGTTCAAGTCCCAGCACCCACATGGCGGCTAAAAAGCATTTTTAAGCCAGGTGTGGTGGTGCGCACCTTTAGTCATAGCACTCCAGGAGGTAGAGGCAGGCAGATCTCTGTGAGTTCAGGGCCAGCCTGGTCCACAGAGTGCCAGACCAGCTGGAACTATAGGGAGAACCTGTCTCAAATAATAATATTATTAATAATAATAATATTAATAATAATAAATACAAAAACTTTTAAGCTTATAAAATAAAATACAAACTAATTTGAAAAATTATATTTAGAGAAAAATGATTTTCCAGGCCTTTCTTTTTTCTTCATTTTAAATATATACCCTAAATCTGAGAGCTGAAAAGAGGTAGTAATTTCAGTCATTACCAAAGGGCCAGGCTAAATACCTTCCAACACTAATAAGAAATATCAAATGCCTCTTTCTGACTGGTGAAGCCCTGTGAGGTGAGCGTGGAACAGGACTGAAGAGGGTTAGGATCAAGGATCTCTTTGTGTTAGGAGACCTAGAGGAAGCCAGTCCACCTGGAGTGTGCCTCTCAGCTTCCTGAGTGACTCACTGCCCCCAGCAAGAGTGTGACAGGGAAGATTTTGGAATAAAAACAGAATAGGCACGATTTATTACCTAAGGCGAAGTTTTTAAAAACACATCGTACAGGGATAGAGAAGAGAATATTAATGTTGTGTCCTGTGACTCATTATAAACCCTAGACTATGAGATGCAAAGTAGAAAAAAACAGTGGTAACAGCCACGGCCACAGAGATGCCGCAGCAAGCAAAGTGCCTGGTGCACACGCCTGACAACCTGAGTTCAACCCCCAGAACCCACGTAAAAGTAGAAGAAAAGACTCCACAATCTTGTCCTCTGACCACCACACATTTGCATTGTGTGCACACCTGTGTACACATGCACACAGAGAGTAATAATAAATTACTTTAAAAAAATATTATTTTGTCAGGCGTGGTGGTGCACGCCTTTAATCCCAGCACTCAGGAGGCAGAGGCAAGCAGATCTCTGTGAGTTGAAGGTCAGCCTGGTCTACGTAGTGAGTTCCAGGCCAGCTGGGGCTACAGGAAAACCCTATCTCAAAAAGACAAAAAATTATTTTATGTGCATGGGTACATTGCCTGCATGTATGAAAGTAAGCCAAAAAAAAAAAAAAAAAAGAAAGAAAGAGAAAGAAAAAGAAAGTACTCCTGTGTCATGAAATGCCCACGGAGGTCAGAAGAGGACAAAGGATTCCCCTGGAACTGGAGTTACAGATGGTTGTTACCAACCTTGTGAGTGCTGGGAATGGAACCTGGGTCCTCTGCAAGAGCAACAACTACTCTTAACAGCTGAGCCATCTCTCCAGCCCCATAAATCACTTTTTAAAAAGGTCTCAACAAATGACATTAACAACTGGCATCTTCCATCTTCCATAAGCGTCACTTCAGGACAAGGTTTTAAGATATAAACTATTATACACATATAGAATGTTATAAATTCAGAGCTCATTATCAGATACAAAAGGCTTTGGGCCCAGTATAGCTAGAGGCTGGAAGACTTGGACTTACGCTGGGCGATGGTGCCTTGAATTCGGTAGCCCAGGATGATGGCTGCTCTCTGGAGGTCTATTTTGTTGATCAGATCTGAAGACTTGACTGCACTGAGTCTCTCTCCATCTTGATTCTCTACAAAGTAGATGAGCTGCACAGGGTCGTCCTCTCCCTCCAGCCTGGACACGTTCACCACCTGAGAGAGTGCAGAAACCATCAGTGTGGAGGAAGCTGTCATGTCCAGATGCCCCTTCTTGGTGTGCTTAGTCCTGGGTGAGACTGGGATTAGTTCCAGTCCTCTTAAAATGCTCCTTACCCTACTCAGAATCTCAGAATCACCATGGCACGCTATTAAGAAGAAAGACCGTTAACACGCGAGTTCCTCTGTGCAGAATGGCAGGTGTGCTTCGCTCTGGTCACCAGTAAGACACACAGGGCACAGGACCAGCAGGACCAGGCCATCCAGAATAATCCCTGACAATTTACAGCAAACCCACTGTGTCACTCATGGGAGAGTGATGCTGTCTCCCAACTGTGAATGGTTCTACCTAATCTCTTCCTGAGCATTTCCTGCTCTCCACCTTAGCGTTACTGACTTACTGACATTGTTAACATAGGTAACAACTGGCATCATCCCTGTGCTCTGTCCACCAGATGCCAGTACCAACTTCCTCTCCCTGTGTGTATGTGATAATAATAAAAAAAAAAAACTCCAGACAAGCCAAATGCCTTATACATTTATGATGTTATGTGTCAGCTAGAGCTTACCTCTCTCGGTGTTTCTGAGTCTTGTACGTTTAGTGTGTATCTGGTTTTGCTTCATTGTGTTGGGCTGTTTCTCTTAATAACATGCAACTACTTTATTGTCCCTTTAGACATCAGCCACACACTGTGCTGACATCTTGAGAAATGCTCAACAGGCCCTTTTGAATGTGCAATTTGAATTTTGGGCTATACATTTGCCATTAGTGAAACACAGTTGTTATTTCTCTTTCCACAAGAAGGACGGACTGGTGACGATCCCCTATGCTCGGGCCACAGCATCTGTAGCAAATCAACCATTTTCATGACTTCACTGGGAACTCTTTCATCTAGATCATGTCCAAAGATCCTTAATATCACTGGTCCAAACTCTGACACCCCCCCCCAGGAATATTCCATGTACTTGGTCTGTCGGTACCCTGGTACACTGTAAAGGCTCATCTGTCCTGCCCTCTACTGAAGCCAGTTTCCTAACCACATGTGCTCCTAAACCACTCGCAGCCTCTCTCATGACTGTGCTGTAGGAGGATAATTTTTTTTAGCCCATAGAATGGGTACTATCTGAGGGCTACCAAAAACTGGAAGATTGTATCAGCTTTCTCTCTACCTTTACTTTGTCTACTGAAAAGTCTGGTAAATTTAGAAAGTATAATTTCTTCTCAGGCATCTAATGATAACCACTCTGATTAAAGACTCTCAGAGCTGTTCAGACTGAAGACAGCAGTCAGAAAGTCTACTTAGCCAGCATCGGCGCTGAGTAATGGCTCATCAGATTTGTATCAGGAACTACAGTATGCAGGGACTCAGAGTCACCACTTCAAGTAACACTTCAATTTCATTTAAAAATTGGTTTCTGACTTGAAGTACATGTGCATTATAGAAATGATATGACCCACTGAATAATTTTTTTTAATTTTTAAATTTATTTTAATTTTTTATTTATTATGTGTATGAATGTACTGTCTGCATGTAGGTTGGTGCACCCATGTCGTGCAATGCCTCGGAGGTCAAAAGAAGGTGTCGGATTCCCCCTGGAACTGGAGTTAAAGAGATGCTGGGAATAGAATCTGGGTCCTCTACAAGAGCAGTCGGTGCTCTTAACTGCTGAGCCATCTCTCCAGCCCCATGAATAAATTTTTTATGTGTCTCTTTTTGAGACAGGATCTCTCTATAGCCCTAGCTATACTAGAACTCACTATGTAGACCAGGCTGGTCTTAAACTCACAGAAATCCAATACCTCTACCTCTCCCTCCCTAGTGCTGGGATTAAAAGCGTGCCCCACCAAACCCAGATGAATGAGTTTTTAACACATAAAAAGGTACAAAGAAGAAAATGAAAATCTCTTGACATTCAATTACTTCAAGAAATCCTTTCAAAAAACATTGGCTTAGTTACTTCCATTCTTATATCCCTCATGAATTCTACATTAACAAGACTGTACTGCATGTTTCTTTCTGCAGATTCTCCCTACTGTAGCATCTTTCTATATTGCTAATTAAAATTTGTATTTTATTTTATGCTTATGAGTGTTTCCCTGCATGCTTGTGCTTTTGTGCCATGTAATACCCATGGAGGCCAGAAGAGGGCGTTAGATCCTCTGGAACAGAGTTACAGTTGTGAGCTGCCATGTGGGCGCTGAGCACCAAAACCAGGTCTTCTGCAGCAGTCAGTGCTCTTAATCACCGAGCCACCTCTTCAGCTTGTATATTGCTAATTTTTTTTATTGGATGCATAGTATTCCAATATATAAATATTTGCTCTCTGTTCCCTAATTGATAGACAGGTTAGTTCAATATTTTCTTTTCTCTTTTATTCAATTTTTTTGTTTGTTTTTTGCTTTTTGAGATAGTCTCCCTGTAGTCTCAGTTAGCCTGAAGCTCACTATGTAGAACAGGTTGGCCTCAATCTCACAATCCACCTGCTCTGCCTCTCAAGTGTTGGTATTTAAAGGCATGCACCACCATGCCCAGCTCTTTGCACTTAGGAGACAAAGGAAGCAGAGGGAATCACTGAGCGATCAAGGACATCCTGATGGAGTTCCAGGCTAGCCAAGGCTACATGGTGAGATCCGTCTCAAACTTTTTTAAATATTTTACTGATTCTTTGAGTATTTCATACAATATATTTTGATTATATTCAGACCCCCTCCCCATCTCAGTTCCCACCCTATAACCCTCTCCCAACTTCATGTCCAATTTTTTTATTTATTTTTTAATTTTTTATTTACTCTTTTTTTAACAAACCCCTTTTTTAATTTTTTAAAATTTTATTTCTGTATGTATATGAATGTACTGTCTGCATGCAGGTTTGTGCACCCGTGTCATGCAATGCCGTGGAGGTCAGAAGAGGGTGTCAGATTCCCCTGGAACTGGAGCTCTTCTGTAATTGGAGTTTCAGACAGTTCTCGGCTGCCATGTGGGTGCTGGGGATTGAACCCCGGTGTTCTGTAAGAGCGGTTGGCGCTCTTAACTGCTAGGCCATCTCTCCAGCCCCAATTTTTTATTTATTCTTTATGTGTATGAATGTACTGTCTGCATGCAGGTCTGTGCACCTGTGTCGTGCAATGCCTCGGAGGTCAGAAGAGGCATCGGATTCCCCTGGAACTGGAGTTAAAGATGGCTCTCAGCCACCATGTAGGTGCTGGGAATCGAACCTGGGTCCTCTGTAAGAGCAGTCGGCACTCTTAACTGCTAGGCCATCTCTCCAGCCCCAATGTCCAATTTTTTTTAAGACAGGGTTCTACCTTTAGTCTCAGCTGGCCTGGAGCTCACTCTGTAGACCAGGCTAGCCTTGAACTCACAGAGATCTGCCTGCCTCTGCCTCCCAAGTGCTGGGATTAAAGGCGTGTGTCAAAAAAAAAAATTCAGCCAGGCATGGTGGTGCATGCCTTTAATCCTAGCACTCGGGAGACAGAGGCAGGCGGATCTTTGTGAGTTCAAGGACAGACTGGTCTACAGAGTGAGTTCCAGGACAGCTGGGGCCACAGGGAGACCCTGTCTCGAAAAAGACTAAAAAATAAAATAAAATAAAAATAAAGGCATGTGCCACCAATTTTTTTAAGGCCTATGGAGTCTAATTTGTGTTCTCCAAATGCTCCTGGGTGTGAGTCCATCCCTTGGAGTCTCATCAACCTACCAGGCATCACACCTTAAAGAAAACTAACTCTTCCAATAAGACTGGCTAGGATCAAGAAAACAAATGATACCAAGTGCTGGAGAGGTTGTGGGGAAAGGGGAACACTCATCCACTGCTGGTGGGAATGTAAACTTGTACAGCCACTATGGAAAGCAGTGTGGAGAACCCTTGGAAGACTTGGAATGAACTTGCCACCCGACCCAGCCATACCACTCCTGGGCATGTACCCTCAAGACTAACGCCACCACAGAGATACATGCACGGCCATGTTTATTGCAGCTCTCTTCACAATAGCAAGGAGCTGGAACCAACCTAAATGCCCCTCAACTGACGAGTGGATAGAGAAAATGTGGTACATCTACACAATGGAATTCTATGCAGCAGTAAAGAAAGATGACATCACGAGCTTTGCAGGACAATGGCTGGAGCTAGAGGACATCATGCTGAGTGAAGTAACACAGGCCCAGAAAAACAAACGATGCATGGTATCACTCATCTGTGGATGCTAGTGCCAATTACCTAGTTGTAAGTATTTCTTGTGTAGGGCCCCCTGAGCTTTTGTACAAAGCAGTTGGGCATAATGCATTTTGGAAACAACAACAACAACAGAAAATACTGCATCAAAGAATTGACTGAAACAGTGAACTTCTGCTCAAAACAGTCAACTTCCCCATGGAAAATATTGAGAAAGACTAAGAGATGGAAAGCATGTTTGGCAGAATGCACGAGCTCTGGTGGGGTGGGGGAATGAGCGGGAACATGGGTCTAGATTTGTTAAAAATAAATAAATAAATTTATGTGAAAAAAAAAAAGAAAAAAGAAAACTCTGCCTCTTCCAGCACTTAAAAATTTTTTATTAATTTTTATTACATTTATTTGTGTGTGTGTGTGTGTGTGTGTGTGTGTGTGTGTGTGTGTCCATCCCACAGTGTACATGTAGAGATAAGAGGACAATTTGTGGGGCTCAGGTCCTTCCTTCCACCAAGTGGGTCCTGGGGATCAAGCTCAGGTCATCAGAAGTGAGCAAGGACTTCCCCTGAGCCATTCCGCCAGCCTTTATTTAACATCATGTTCACAAATTAAGTTCTGGTGAAAAGTCTTGTACTTTTGTTCACAGTATCTGTTCCATACTACATGCGCATGTTTGGTCACTCTGTAAGCAGTCTGTCACGTGGCATCAGCTTGGGATAGCAGGTTAACTCGCACCTGTGTGATATTCCTGCCTTGAGGAGCTTGTGTATCCAACTGAGAACTTTATCCAGTTTCGTGATGTTCTGTGTCTGCTTTATGTATGCACTCAGCCACGCTACTGAATAAGGCAAAGCTTTTAGCACTCATTTTCATTTTTATTCCTTATATTTATTTGTTTAATGACAACTCTCTATTGTTTTTTTAAAATGTTAATATATTTTAAACTTTTCTATTTGGCAAAGGAACTATTTTAGAAACCTAAACACCACATTTCTGGGAGGAGAAATAGAGCAGGGCTAAATGGGACATGTTTGGGAAAGGAGTTGGAGGAGGATGCCAACTGTAGGCAAAAACGGGCACCCGTGACCTGCCCTGGTCACTGCCACATCTTGTTCTCAACACTTCCCACCTCCTGCCCCTTCCTGCCAGCCATCCTTCATTAGTAAGTGTGACCCTAGTTTGGGGTTTCTGAAATGCTCTATGAGCCCCCCACTTTCTATGGCCCTTCAAGTCTGTAGTTGGTAAAGAGAGAAATCCACACCACTAACAGAGAGACAGGACTAAACAACTGCCCCCCTCCGACAGTCTGTGACAATGCAAATTTTAAATGGGTAACTTTTCAATTCAGACAAATCTGCCAGTTTAGAGAGTGAAGATGATTTGGGGTAACAGGAGACAGCTGGGCTGGCAGGACATGGGGAGGAAGAAATGTCTGAATAGAAGGCAGAAAATGCCCCCCCTTTGCCTGAGGTCTCTGCCCAGTCAATGATTTACTTCTAAGATGCCATCAGTGAGACCTTCCATTTCATAAAGCAAGTTAAATTGCTGGTAATTACTTTGTGAAAAGTAAAGCCTTATGGTGAGACAGGAACCCAGAAACAAGTCTTCTGCTATGCTCCTGGCGGTCAAGGGCTGAGTCGAGCAATTACTAAGGACTTGATCAGTATTTGTCTGAACTCTAGTTGACCTCAATGCTGCCATATTCGGTTACTACCTAACAGAGCAATCAAGTCCATGTCGGTATTTGCCCGTGTGCATGACAGTACGTTTTCAGTGGGCTTTTTCCTCTGCTTCCTAGCCGCCTTCAGTGAGTACCTGCACCACACTGTTCCCCGCAGCCACCGTGGCTCGCCTCCACACGCGTCTCCTGGTGGGCACCTCACTGAGCAGCTGGGCCAGTTTGCGTTCCATCTCAGCAGGAAAGACTTCACTCTGGAGGTGCTTCTCCAAGACACCCAGGAGGACTGCATTCAACAGGGAACACGTCAGTGGAGGAAGTCGTGTGAGAAAGAGAGGGTGTGTGTGTGTGTGTGTGTGTGTGTATACGTGTGTGAACATCCATACGCGATTACTACAAAACACTAATCTTTAGAGACAAGACCCTGAGGGGAGAAAACCAGGAAACAGGGTGAATGAGGGCCCTTGAAGAGGCCCCAGTCCATGGCAGACTGGAGACCAAAAGCCCAGCTCAGCCCTGAAGCAGCTTTGAGCACAGATCACCCAACCAATATCCAAATAACATCAACAG
Organism: Rhizomys pruinosus; assembly: GCA_009823505.1. Taxonomy (NCBI): domain Eukaryota; kingdom Metazoa; phylum Chordata; class Mammalia; order Rodentia; family Spalacidae; genus Rhizomys; species Rhizomys pruinosus. The sequence continues at coordinate 690,927 of VZQC01004216.1, forward strand.
TCCTGCCCTCATCTCAAAGCTTCTGGGGAATAGCGGGAGTACCTATGTCACCTAAGACCTAGAGTCACAGTCTAAAATCTGCCAGCTCTTGCTATCTGTATCAGACAAGATTGTCTAAATAGATAATCACTTCTCAGCAAGGTAAGGGGGAAACAGCCATGTGCCAGAACTGGCTTCAACCCTCTCTGAGATTCAACCCTCCAAAAGTCAATCACGCTGAAGTCTGGAAAACAACATCTATGCATCCTGCAAAGGGGTAAGCCCCACTAGCCCCCAGAGCCCCGTGAGAGGTGGCTATGTCTACTTCATCACATTCTTTCCTCACATTGGGCACCTGTGACTGTGTGTCTCTTAAGTTTGTAGCCCAGGTTAGAAGCCTTGTTCTGAAATGTCCTCACTCTAAATAGGTGACCCTGTCTATGCCCAAATCACCGCCACATGTGCCTGAACTCATCCAAACACCTGCCGAGGCCCCAGGACCACCTTATTCATCCAAATAGTACTGTTAGGAAATAAAAAGATCCTGACTTCAGAGCTTCACCCTGTGCCAGGTCAGAAGGCTGTTTATTCCGTTAAACACCGCCCCAGACTTGATGTATGAATTTTAAAGAAGCCAATCCTTTTTTGAGCCATAACTCAGTGGGACACATTCCCATGGCCCAAACTGAATCGTTTTCTCATTCATTCTTTGCCAAGAATTCAAGGTACATTTTGTCCTGATTTTAGGAACTAGGAAGGGTGTGTCATTCTCAATAGACCCTCCCAGTCTTCCTGTTCTTACAGTTCCCAAAACATTATGAAAACTGAGCATACCTGTTCTGACCCAAGAGGACTTCAGTAATTGAGATAAATTGAGCTGGGGGTACTGGAAGGCTACAAAAAAATAGAGTTGGAGAGGAAGAGAAATCAGTAAGGAGCATGTTTTCACCAGTCAGAAAGACACATGTTCTGGGAACTATGGGACAAATCATAACATATCATCTTTCCTTTTTTTTTTTTCCAGGGGAGAGCCTGAACGCAGTCCCCCACTACCACAAATTATGCAGTCGAATTTGGGGAAATCGCAGGGGTCAGAACATCCCAAGCGCAATGGATGAGCCTCACCCTGGGAAAACCACCTTCTTAATCTTGGTATCTCCCCTGCCAGGTAAGTATCTTTCCTAGACCACAACATTCTAAACACAAGAGGGTGAATTACCACACCAGTGTGAAGAGAGACGAGCACCAGTTCAGAGCACCTTGTCTTGAGAGAAAGGGATGAAAGGAGAGAGTTCCCCCAGCCCCTTTTTAGAGCCTGCTTCCCAGATAGGTCGCCCGAGACTTCTCCTGTACGTGGTTTTCCAGAGCAAAGTGCTTGCAAAGTGTGTTCTTCAGAAACCTGGACTCTCCCAGCTCTGCCTCAAGGCCAAGTATCTTGGCCTGCTGGGGACAGTCTCCATGCACTCATGCTCCCCGGCATACTGTACATTAATCAAAATTATTATATAGAAATATCAGCTTTGTTTCTGCCCACTTATATATATATTAAAGATTTCTTTCTTTGCGTGTGTGTGTGTGTGTGTGTATGTGTGCACATGTGGGTTTGTGCACCTGTGAGTGCAGATGCCTGTAGAGACCAGAAGTGGGTGTCAGATTCCTAGGAGCTGGAGTTACATACAGGTGGCTGTGAGCCAGCAGATGTGGGTGCTGGGAACTGAACTCAGGACAGAGAGGTATGTGCACTCTTACTACTGAACCATTGCTCTAGCTCCCTACTTTTATATTTTACAGTTAATCTTAATTTAATTAAAAACACACTGAAGAACATTAAGAATCATGATTTAGGCTATTTGGCTGGTCCACTGTAAAAAAGAATTTCATATGGCTGGAGAGATGGCCTAGCAGTTAAGAGCGCAGACTGTTTTTGCAGAGGACCTGGGTTCAATCCCCAGCACCCACATGGCGGCTGAAAACCGTCTTTAACTCCAGTTCCAGGGGAATCCAACACCCTCTTCTGACTTCTGTGGCATTGCATGACACGGGTGCACAGACCTACATGCAGACAGTACATTCATACACATACAAAAATAAATATTTTTTTTAATAATTTCTTTTTTTTTTTCCCCTGACTTCCAACTCTGGAAAGGGCTGCTTTCTGATGTAAATGTTTTCCCTCTTACTCAACTGCTAGGGAATCTGACTACTTCAACCAGAAAGACAGGTTCTGTTTGCATTTATTACTTTTTTATGTTTTTTAATTTTATACATAGCAAAATTCACTGTTTGGTACATCCCATTTCATGTGTTTGGGTAAACGAATAATACCATAACCACCACCAAATGATGCAGGGCTGTTTCATTCCTTAAATCGCTTCTGTTACCCTTTTGTCATCAAATGTCCTCCCACACTTTACCCCCGACAGCCACAGACCTGCTCTCCAAACCTGCAGCTTTGCCTCCTCTAGAGCCAGCATGCTTTTTATAGCACCCCTTTACCCTCAAAAGTGAACAGTAAAGGAAGGCGCAGCAGCCGAGGAGGCCTCTGGAGACCCACCTGGGCTGGATCTGAGAAGTTCTGACTTCACCTGACTTCTATTCTGGAGTTCACTCAAGTATTCCCTTTCGAGAAAGAATTTCTGGTGAGACTACAGGGAAGGTGGGTGTGGTCAGTACACTGGTTCAAACCCACACAGAACTATAGCCTCTGGGGAAAGCTGTGTGTCAAGAGTGTGTCCACCCACTGTAATCTATGGAGCACTCCAGCAGATGTTGAGATGGAGAAGCAACATCTGTGAGAGAGCAGGAACTCAGGAAAATCCCCATTCCTCTCGATCCTGTTTATTGTGAACCAAAAACTGCTTCAAAACAGTCTCTTTTTAAAGTTAGAAGTATTTTTGAAAAAGAGATTCACCAACGAAAGCATCCTTTCCTTTTCCCTGGTGTTTTCAAGGAGCTAGCCCATACTCACGTTCTGCGACCTGTAGCACCGGGTACCCCAGATAGAAGCTGAACTCCACCACAGTCAGGTTCCTGAGCAGCTCGCTCACCTCCGACCCATTCAGAAATCCTTGCATGCCTTTAACAGCAAAGACGATGTTCACTGGGCCCCTGCGAGGAGCCACCCTCGAAGACCCAACGGTGACATTCACAATCTGCAAGAAGGAAGTCAGAAGAAGCTTCTAAATGAAAACACTGAGCTGAAAGTATAATTGTAATGCGCTTTACACATTCTCTGATCAACTTTAAGTTTTATTTACTTTTTATTTTCTGTGTATGAGTGTTTTGCCTACATATGTGTAAGTGCACCCATGTGTGCAGTGCCCACAGAGGCCAGGAGAGGGTGGTGGGTCCCCTGGAAGTGGAGTTACAGATGGTTGTGAGCTGCCATATGGGTGCTGGGAACCAAATCCAGGTCCTCTGCAAGAGCAGTCAGTGCTCTTAACTGCTGAGCCATTTCTTCAGCCTCTGATCAATTTTTTTAAAGGGAGTAATATGGGAAAGGTGCTTTGTTTTGGTTCTGTTTTATAAGAGAGGATATCATTACGTCCTCCAGGCGGGCCTGGAAACCTCCCATCCTCCTGCCTTAGAGTGCTGGGATCACAGGCATGTGCCATCAAGTCTGACTAAAAAAGGGGGCAAAGTTTTTAAAGGAAGATCAACCATCTCTAACCTTGTTCCCTTTCCATTCCAGACTTCAAACGCTCAATATACTGGAAATGTTTTTTACATTAAGTGATGAATTGAATGTGGCATTTACAGTCCTTCCCTCCTCTGCCTCCCACCCCAAATCCCACTGAAACAGCAGGAAGCTGAACAAAGAGGGCTAAATCCACAACAGCACTGAGAATGGAAGAAGACCAGAAGTTCTGTGAACCGTCTGGAAGAGGGAGAAATGACAGGATCATCCTGAAGGAAACCAGAACTGAGAGAAACAAGACCCAAAACACACACATAAGCACACCCCAAGGCAGTCTCACACTCCCCGAGAGGGCCCGGAAAGAGCCGAGGGCCTGAGATCAAAAGCACTTTATGGAGCAGGAATCAGTATTACAACTCAGTAAGAGGCAAATCATCTCTTATTGATCACCCTTCTCTTCTTCCCCTAACTGCCATACCCAGGTCAACACTGACAACAGCAGCCCCTGGCATCTCAGAATAGCCTAGAAAACTGTCTTCTAAGGAAAATTAGACCCTCGCTGAGGAGAGCTTCAGCAAAGTGGGTGGGAATGGATAATTCTGGTGCACACCAGAGTGTACAAGACACAAAAGAGGAAGGGAAAAAAGGACAGTAAAAGAGGCTGTACTATGGAAAACACTCAGTGGGCTCCATCCAGAGGAGGGTTTCCTTACCTTCACACAGGAGGGTGGGGCCAGCCTGTTTATTTCTCTCTGAACACAAGTTGTGCAGCTTGGTGCACCTGCACACACCTGCCCAGCTTTCAGACCTAGGATGAATCCTCCCATCTGGATACAGGGCTGACACAGAAGCAGCCTCCATGGCTGAAGGAGAAAGCCAGGCCAACTTCCAAAATAAACCTGGTTCTCCATCCCTAACCACCAACCACCAACCAGCAGCCTCCAGAAACAAAGCTAAAAGCACAAAAGCAAAGGACAAGATCGACTGCAGAGGAAACAACAGGTAAGCATAACAATGTTGGAAAGGAAAGAAATAAATTAAATCCTAATTAACAACCTCAGAGACTCTGAGGCTGATTCCATAACATCACAGCGAAGGCTGAAATGAAAGAAGAGCAAAGACAATTGAAGGAAATGACTACTAAAAACTTTCAGTATGAGTAACATAATGGACACAGATGAAGGCAAAATTAGCGACTTGGAGAACAGAGATTGCAAGAACAAGGGATAAAAAGAGGTTTTCCATATAAGGGAAAATTAATAAAGTGAAATTAATAAAGTGAATTTAATAAAAAATTAATAAAGTGAATCTCCAGGAGATCTGCTGATCTCAGTACATGCTGGGATCCGAAAGGTTGATCACAGCAGCAAGACAAACTCACCAGATGAGAGAGGCAAGCCGCAGGAGAAAAAGGGACCAGCTCCCTCTGCCATGGCCTTAAATACTGCCTGCTGGCAGAAGGTAACGCCCACATTTGGTGTGGGTCATCCGGGTTGAGGTGGTCCAATCAGAAGACCCTTTTTCTCTTATTTGTTCCTTAGTCCAGTCAAGTTGACACCCAGGATTAACCATCACAAGTCCACCCCTTGTCAACTTGACACCCAATAAATAGCCTCTCCTTATGTTATGCTTTAATGTCAATTGCAAACAATGGCAGGGTCATAATTCCACCTAAC
>VZQC01004216.1:701701-733089 GCA_009823505.1 Rhizomys pruinosus
AGTTAGGTGAGTCAAATGGATCTATCTTCATAATTAGATCAAATAGTCTGCACCAAGGATTATCATTCCTCTTCATGCCACCAGGAAAGCCTTCAGTAACTCTAGGCTTCATTGGGTTGGAGAGTTGGCTCCAGAGACTACCAAGCCCACTAAAGAAATTCATCCTTTCAATTCTGTTTCTCTAGAACCACTCCTGGTACCAAAATCTGTATTAGTTAGGGTTCTCTAAAGAAACAGAAGCAACAGGGCAAATATATAGCTATATACAATTTATTGATTTGCTCACATGACAGAGTTCAAGGAGTCCAACAGTAGCTGCACCACACTGGAAAGGCCGAGAATCCAGGAAATTGCTCAGTCCACAAGGCTGGATGTCTCAGTAGTCCCAATCTAGTGCTGAAGGCCCAAATGGATTCCAGGAGATCTGCTGATCTCAGTACACGCTGGGATCCGAAAGGTTGATCACAGCAGCAAGACAAACTCACCAGATGAGACAGGCAAGCCGCAGGAGAAAAAGGGACCAGCTCCCTCTGCCCTGGCCTTAAATACTGCCTGCCAGCAGAAGGTAACGCCCACATTTGGTGTGGGTCATCCGGATTGAGGTGGTCAAATCAGAAGACCCTTTTTCTCTTATTTGTTCCTTAGTCCAGTCAAGTAGACACCCAGGATTAACCATCACAGTAACCTACCATAACAATTAGTACTGTTTAAATACCTATATATCTAATTGCTTGTGCTTCATTAGTAGGATTGAAAGGTTATTCCTGGACAAACTGTCAGCCCATGAAAGGAAACAGCCAGAACTGACCAGAGCCCAAAACGACAGCTCCAGAGAAAGTAGACTGTTTTGCTTCTTGTCCACCTGTGCCCCTTTTCTAAGCCTAGGGAACAGTCTGCAGAAGAGGGGGCATGGTAGAATGTAAGGGCTGCGATTGGGGTGAATGGTAAAACTACAGCAATATAGTCTGGACACTTATTTGATCAACTTGATTGAACATATAAGCCCCCCCCCCAGCTGGATGGTGGGACCCTTGGGCTGTGTGGGTTTGAGCACAATTGTTTGCAAATTGGTTTTATTTGAAGGATGCCTGTACTCATAAATTATTACTGTTAAAAAATGAAAAAAAAATAAAGAAGTAATAGGAAAAAAAAGTCTCCTCCATGTTTGACTGAAGTACTGTATCCCATGTGGTACCCGAACACAGACGAAGCATCCCTTGTGTGAAAACTGAAGTACCCCAACATCCAAAACCTTTGAAGCATAATGTTGATACTTAAGAAAATTTTAGATTTTCCTATTTACATGTTAGGGAACTAAACTAGTGTCTATGCAAATATTCCTAAATCTCAAAAGCCTGTGATATGTGCTCGGGTGTTGCCTCACTGTCTGTTTAGCTTAATACCATTCCCTGTTGGACACTCTTGAGTTCTCTGAATGAGACTGTCCTTCAACTCACTGTATCTGAGCTCCCTGGTATCCCGCTTGTGGTGGTTTGGATGAGTGTCCCCCATAGGCTCTAGGTATTCAGACATTTGTCTCCAGTTGGTGGCGCTGTTTTTGGAGGTCTTGGAGGGTGTGGCCGTGCTAGAGGAAGTGCGTTGTTGGGGGCAGGCTTAGTGAGTTTTAACAAGCCTCGTGGTCTACAGTTGCTTCCTGTGCTCTTTGCGAGATGTGACCCTCGGTTTACTGCTCCAGATCCAGCCGCCACGCCTCCCGCCACAATGGACTCTAATTCCCTGGAACCACCAATCGTAAGCTCAAATAAACTCTTCCTTTTATAAGTTCCTTGGACATGGTGCTTTATCACAGCAACAGAAAAGTGACTAATACACCACTACTTGGAAATCCCAGTCCACTCGTGCTTGCCCTGCAAGACGCCAGCTCTGGCCCACAAGAATGGGGTTCCCTCCACGGGAACATCTTCCTTTAAAGGGCAGAGCAGCCTGCTCTGCATTCAGCAACACTCTCACCTGCACTGTGAGGTTATATGTCCCCTGGTGCTTTCTCACTTCGAAGAGTGCTGTCATCAGGCCTCTCTCAATGCTCTGAGTGAAGGTGCAGAAGCCAGTGTCCACGCTAGGAGGCACAAACTGAAGGACTGAAAAGAAAGTTAGCAACCAAGTCCGTGAATGGGGTGCTGCTTAATGAATAATAAATGAGATAAACTAACTCATACATAGCACCAAATGAAGTACATGAGGTATTATTTCCTTTTTAAAGATAATCTTGGGGCTGGAGAGATGGCCTAGCAGTTAAGAGCACTGACTGCTCTTGCAGAGGACCCGGGTTCAATTCCCAGCACCCACATGGCGGCTGAGAATTGTCTTTAACGCCAGTTCCAGGGGAATCCAATGCCCTCTTCTGACCTCCTCAGCATTGCACGACATGGGTGCAGAGACCTACACGCAGACAGTACATTCATACACATATGAAAATAAATAAAATTTAAAAATAAAAATTTAAAAATAAAGATAATCTTGTAAAATATACGTGTTTCCATTTATGTACACAATATGCTGATTGGAGTAAGTGACATATCTGTCCCCCAGACATTTACTATTTCTTTCTGTTGGAAATATTCAAAGTTACCTTGACTAGTGATTTTTATTTATTTTTAATTAATTTATTATTTTTTTATGTGTATGAGTGCCCTGTCTGCATGTAGGTTGGTGCACTCATGTTGTATAATGCTGTGGAGGTCAGAAGAGGGCATTGGATTTCCCTGGAACTGGAGTTAAAGACTGTTCTCAGCTGCCATGTGGGTGCTGGGAATAAAACCTGGGTCCTCTGCAAGAGCAGTGTGCTCTTAACCACTGAGCCATCTCTCCAGCCCCTTTATTTTTTTATGTGTATGAGTGTTTCATCTGCTCATATGTAAGGACACTCATTCATGAGGCCAGAAGAAAGCACTGGATCCCCTGGAATTGGAGTTATGGACAGCTGCTAGCTGCTGGGACCAAATCTGGACCAAATAAACCTCTGCTTTTTATTTTTGATATTTTACTTAACATAGCATCCTCCAGTCCCATCTATATAAGCTAAGGGATTTGTTCTTTATGGCTGAATAACATTCTGTTGTGCACTTATGCAATATTTCTTCATCTGTTCATCTGCTGGTGAACACATGGGTTCATTGCATACCTTGCTTATTGTGAATTCAGCTGCAGAAATATACAAGTGTAGTTAGTTCTTCAATATGCTCATTTCAGTTACACACACACACACACACACACACACACACTCTCAGTAGTGTGAGTACTGGACCATGTAGCAGCTGAACTTCTAGTTCGCCATAATGCCTGTACTCATTTACATTCCTACCAATTTTAGATAATCAGAAAAAAACAAAAAATAGAAACAAAGAAACCAGAGGCAGAGAGATGGCTGAGCAGGTAAAAGCCCTTGCCTCCATCCCTAATCATCTGAGCTGAATTGTAGGAAGGAGTGAGCAGACTCCTTCAAGTTGTTCTCTGATCTCCTCATGCATGCTGTGGCACACATGTATCCAAACACACACACACATGCACACAATATATAAGAGAGAAATCTCAAAACACACACACATACACACACACACACACACACACACACACACACACACAGAAGTGAAACTGGCTTTCTCTCATTAGCCCCAGCTAATTGTGTCTTTTTGGTACGCCACTCTGCAGTGAGATATCTCACTACGACTTTGATTTGCATCTCTCTGATTGGTAGTATTGAGCATTTTTCCATAACCTTATTGGCCATTTGTATATCTTGCTTTGAAAAATGTCTATTCAGGTCATTTGCTCATTGTGCAGGGAGAGCAGATGTGCACATACCTGTCCAGGGAAGAGCTCGATGCTAGGCATCCTTCTCAACTGCATGGTCTCTTACTGAGTCTGAAGTTTGCTGATTTAGCTACACTGGGTGACGAGCAAGTCCCCCACAGACCTGTCTGTGCTTCCCCAGTGCTGGGATCACAGGCACTTACTGCCACACCTGGCTTTTACATGAGGGCGGAGGATCAAAGTCTTCATGCTGGCACAGCAAGCACTATACCCACTCACCCATGCTTTCGACCTCCCCAGCTTTTAATTAGATTACTTGAGAGTTTGCTGCTTAGTTATTTATATATTCTGGAAATGAATCTTTTGTCAGACCAATAGTTTGCAAATATTCTCTCCCATTCTGCAAGCTGTCTCTGTCGACTGTTACTGTACACAATATTTTAGTTTTTCATAAGCTCATTTACCAATGTTGCTTTGATGCCTGTACATTTTTTTTATTTTATTTATTCTTATATGTGTATGAATGTACTGTCTGCATGTAGGTCTGTGCACATGTGTCGTGCAATGCTGCGGAGGTCAGAAGAGGGCGTTGGATTCCCCTGGAACTGAAGTTAAAGACGGTTCTCAGCCACCATGTGGGTGCTGGGGATCAAACCCAGGTCCTCTGCAAGAGGAGTCAGTGCTCTTAACCGCTAGGCCATCTCTCCAGCCCCTGATGCCTGTATTTTTATGGTCCTATCCAACATAATCTTTGCCTAGAACAATCTCCCAAAGGCAGTTCCTCAATGTCTTCTACTGGCTTTATAGTTTGAGATCTTACATTTTGGTCTCTAATTTATTTCTACTTAGTTTCTTTATACAGTAGGGGATAGAGGTCTAGTTTCTTTCTCCTGAACAAAAAATGCTGTTTTCCCCAGTACTGTTTATTGAAGAAACTATACTTTTTCTAGTATATATACTTGTTTCTGTCAAAAACCAGTTTGTCTGTTTCTGGGTTCTCTAGAATGTTCTATTGACCTACATAATCTGTTTTTTTTTTTAAAAACTACTTTTTTTATGTGTATGAGTGTAAGTGCATCTGTGTTGTGCAATGCCCTTAGAGGACAGAAGAGGGTCCTGGATCCTCTGGAACTGGAGTTGCAAACAGTTGTCAGCCACTATGTGCATGCTGGGATTCAAACCCAGTTCTTCTGCAGGAACAGCCAGTGCTCTTAACCACTGAGCCAGCTCCCCAGCCCCACATGTGTGGTTTTGTTTTGGTATTTTTGAGACAGGGTATCTGTATTGGATAGCTTTAGTGTCAACTTGACACACCTGGGTTGAGGGAGCCTCAATTGGGGAATTAGCTCCATTGGACTGGCCTGTGGCCACATCTGTGGAGGATTGTCTTAATGGTCGAGCAATGTGGGAGAGCCCAGCCCACTATGGGTGGTGCCACCCTGGGCAGGTTGTTGTGTATTGTATAAGAGGGCAGGCTGAGCATGGGCCAGGGGATCAAGCCAGTAAGCGGCATTCCTCCATGGCCTGTGCTTCAGCTCCTGCCTCCAGGTTCCTGTCCTGAGATCCTGCCTTGGGCTCCCTAAGTGATGAACTGTGACCCAGGAGATGTAATAATGAATAAACCCTTTCCTCCCCAAGTTGGTGTCAGTCAGAGTGTTTTGTCACAGCAATGGAAGACAAACTAGAACAGTTTCCCTTTAGTCCCAGCTGGCCTAGAGCTCGCTATGTAGACCAGGCTGGCCTTGAACTCACAGAAATCCTCCTGCCTCTGCCTCCTGAGTGCTAGGATTATAAAGGCGTGTGCCACCACACCCAGCCTAAGATGGTTCTTAGCCGCCATGTGGGTGCTGAGAATCGAACCGGGCCTCTGCAAGAGTAGTCAGCACTCTTAACCACTTAGCCATCTCTCCAGCCCCATTTTTTTTTTTTTGTTTTTGGTTCTTGATCTTAAACAAATCCAACTGTTCTCTGTTGACTATGGGTATTTTGTGCATAGCCTTTACTGTGTTGAGCTAAATTGCTTATATAATTAATTTTTTGAGGGCTCTCATAAAAGGATGTTGAATTTTTAGGATTTTTTAGTTCATGTGTATAATGTTTTATCTGCATGCATGTAAGTATACCTTGTGTGTGCCTGGTACCTGTGGAGACTAGAAGAGGGCATCAGATCCCATGGCACTGGAGTTAAGAATGGGTGGTAGCCACTATGTTGGGGCTGGGAACAGAACCCAGGTCCTCTGGGAGAGTAGTAAGTGCTCTTAATGGGTAAGTCATCTCTCCAAGGGGAGGATATTGAATTTTTATCATTCTTTTTGCATCTGTTGAAATGACCATATGCTTTTTGACCTTCATTCTGTTCATATAATTATCCTGTTTATTAATTTGCATAAGTTGAACTTGATCACAGCATACAATATTTTATCACACTGGGTGTGATTCACTACTGAGAATTTTTACATCTACATTCATCTGAAATAATGATCTTGTGGTTCTTTTTGGTTGTGTCTTTGATTTTGCTTTCACTGTAATGCTAGCCTCATAAACTGTGTTTGGAAGAGGTTCCTCCCTTATCCACACTCGGGAACAGTTTGAAAAGAACTGACATTAGTTCTCCTTTAAAGGCTTTGTAAAACTCAGCAGTGGAGCCATCCAGTCCTAGGCTTTTGTTAGTCACTTGTTACTACTGATTTAATCTCATTATTTGCTACTGGCTTGTTTGGATTTTCTATGTATTCATGGTTCAGTCTTAGGTTTCTTGATACATATCAACTATCTGTTTCTTCTAGGCTTTCTAATTCGTTCACTCAAACAGCCCCCAATACTGCTGTGGATTTCTATGGCATCAGTCGTAATGTCTGCTTCATCTCTGATAATTTGGATTCTCTCTCCCCTTTTCTTCTTCTTCTTGGCTAGCACAGGTAAAGGCTTGGTAGACTTTTTATCTTTTCAAAAAAGCAACTCTCAACCCACTGATCTTTTTTTTTTTGTATGTTTATGAGTGTACTGTGCATGTAGGTCTGTGCACCCATGTCGTGCAATGCTGCAGAGGTCAGAGAGGGTGTCGGATTCCCCTGGAACTGGAGTTAAAGACGGTTCTCAGCAGCCATGTGGGTACTGGGGATTGAACCCAGGTCCTCTGCAAGAGCAGTCGGTGCTCTTAACCACTAGGCTATCTCTCCAGCCCTGTTTTTGGTTTTGTTTTTTTTTTGTCTTTTTGAGACAGGATCCCTTTAGTCCCAGCTGGCCTTGAACTCACAGAGATCCGCCGCCTGCCTCTGCTTCCCAAGTGCTGGGATTAAAGGCATGGACCACCATGCCTGACCCTTAAATCATTATTTTGCAATTATTTTTTTTAAATATTTGACCAAAAAAAAAAAAAAATTAGCTGGGCGTGGTGGCGCACGCCTTTAATCCTAGCACTTGGGAGGGCAGAGGCAGGCGGATCTTATGCGAGTTCAAAGGCCAGCCTGGTCTACAGAGTGAGTTCCAGGACCAGTCTGGGCTACAGGTGAGACCCTGTCTCAAAAAGATAAAAAAAAATATATATATTTTTAAAAAAAAAAAAGTTGGCTGGAGGATAGGCCTAGCGTTAAGAGCACCAACTGCTCTTGCAGAGGACCCAGGTTCAATCCCCAGCACCCATGTGGCGGCTTAGAACCGTCTGTAACTCCAAATTCCAGGAGAACTCCATTCCAGGGAATCTGAGACCCTCTTCTGACCTCCGCAGCGTTGCACGACACGGGTGCACAAACCTATATGCAGACAGTACATTCATACACATACAAAATAAATTTTAAAAATTAAAAAAAAATTTTACTTATAGCTGGGTATGGTGGTACATGCTTTTAATCCTAACACTCGGGCTGGGCGTGGTGGCACAGGCCTTTAATCCTAGCACTCAGTAGGCAGAGGCAGGAGGATCTTTGTGAATTCAAGGCCAGCCTGGTCTACAGAGCGAGGTTCCAGGACAGCTGGGGCTACAGGGAGGACCCTGTCTCAAAAGACAAAAAAAAAAAAAAAAAAAAAAAAAAATCCTAACACTTGGGAAGCAGAGGCTGGTGGGATACCATATTTCAAAACAACCAAAAAATATTTTACTTATTTTTATTTTATGTGTATGAGTGTTTTGCTTGCATGTATGTAAGTGCACACATGTCATGCAATGCCCCTGGAAGTCAGAAGAGTGCATTGGATCCCCTAAAGTTACAGATGGTTGCTAGCTGCCATGTAGGTGCTGGGAACTGAACCTGGGTCCTCTGCAAGAGCACCCAGTGCTCTTAACTGCTGCAGGATCTCTCCAACCCCTATTCTATAATTCTTTTCCAGGCATTCACATATTTCTTTTTCTTTTTTTTTTTTTTTTGTCTTTTCGAGGTAGGGTCTCCCTGTACTCCCAGCTGTCCTGGAACTCACTCTGTAGACCAGGCTGGCCTTGAACTCACAAAGATCCACCTGCCTCTGCCTCCCAAGTGCTAGGATTAAAGGTGTGCGCCACCACGCCCGGCAACCATATTTCTTTTTCTTTAGGGTCTACTGCTAGAGTTACGGCATTCCCTTGGAAGTATCAGTTGCCTTCTTTTCACTCTTCTTTTCTCCCTACATGACATTTGTGTGTCTACTAGATCATTGCTTCTAACAATTCTATAGGATGACTTTCATAATGACTTTCTCCTTTATTTCTTGTCAGCTGGAAAAGCTGCATTGGCTTTGGTTCCAGATGTGGTGTCTATAACGTTCCTTCAGCTATTATCAATACAGGCCACAGTCTGCAAGTGTCCCACTGGCCTAACCTGTAAAAGTTACAAGAGTGTATCACTAACTTTGGTTTACATCTCAGTTTCCACAGGCTGTTTACAGACAAAGCCACCCCAGTGGATCATGGCGGGTGTGCTGCACCATTCCTAGTGATGGGGAGGGTGACTGTCAGCGTCTGAGGGCCCTATTGGGAGGCAGAAATGCTCTGCTGGGATAAGGGCTGCAAAGGTGACTTTACAGAGGTCTCTGGGGGCCATGCTGCTAAGGGTGGGCTAACAAGGGTCAAGAGTGGGTTGTAGGGGCTGGAGAGATGACTCAGTGGTTAAAGCCCAACTGCTCTTGCAGAGGACCCGGGTTTGATTCCCAGCACCCACATGGCAGCTAAGAACCATCTTTAACTCCAGTTCCAGGGGAATCCGACGCCCTCTTCTGACCTCCACAGCATTGCACAAACACAGGGTGCCCCAACCTACATGCAGATGGTACATTCATATACATAAACAATAAATTTTTAAAAAATTTAAAAAAAAAGAGTGGGTTGTCAAGACTGCTTGTCTGCTTCTCAGAGACTCAGTGGGTCAAACTTCTGAGACTGGGCTTAAGGTTACAGGAGACTGTGCAGGGCTACTTGTTTGCTTCCTGGGTTCATGGGTGGGTCTTATTATTTCAAAATTTTGTCTCATAAAAATGCAGAATGCCAGCCAGGCGTTGGTGGCACATGCCTTTAATCCTAGCACTGCTTGGAATTGGTTGGAATTCATCAAAATTAAACCTTATGTCTATAAAATTGTTTGTTAAGAGGATTTAAAAATACTATCTAGATTAAACAACCTTTTTTGCCGGCGTTGTGGGCGCATTGCCTTTAATCCTAGCACTTGGGAAGCAGAGGCAGGTGCGATCTCTGTGAGTTCAAGGCCAGCCCAGTCTACATAGCAAGACTCTGTTCAAAAAAGACCAAAAAAAAAAAAAAAATGCAGAATGCCAACTTTTTACCAAATGAATTCACACAGCATGAAGGTGACTGTCACACCTGTGATCTCAGCTCCTCAGGAGGCTGAGTCAGAAGGATCACTTGAGACCATGAGTTCAAGTCCAGACTAGAATAATAATCTATACAAATCTATACATCACAAAATGCAACTCAGAACCTTCCAAATATAAACTCATTACAGATGAATTATTAAATGTGAAATGACAAGACATCTGACATCACACTGAAACATTCTTTTTTTTACACTGAAACATTCTTACACCTTCAAAAAAGTTTTACCAATTTTGTTTGAAAATGGGTAAAAATCTTGATTATTTTTAAGCTTATGAATAGGCATATGTGAACTTAATATGTTATGCACTCTACATTTGTACATGATTGAGAATTTCCATAATAAAAAGTTAATCTGATATGAAATTTTGGGAGTATGATAGTAGGGCTCTGTGCATGTATGTGAGCATGCATATGTGTTTAAGAGTCCTTTTCTTTTGGAGATGCAGACCAAGGCATTTATGAATAAAAATGATTTGGTGCCTGAGATTACTGAGAAATAACATGAAGAAAAGTAGATGGGTATGCAGGTAGAAGTCTGATTCAGAATTGAAAGTTGTTGGGACCAGGGAGAGAGTTAAGTCAGTAAACTGCTTGCTTTGCAAGCATGAGGACCTGAGATCCTTCCCCACAACCCCTATTTTTTTTTAATTTTTTACATTTATTATTCTTATGTGTATCAGTGTATTGTCTGCATGTATGTAAGTGTACCTGTATGCAATGCCCTCAGAGGTCAGAAGCGGGTGTTGGATCCCCTGAAACTGGAGTTATGGATGATCGTTAGCCACCACCATGTAGGTGCTGGGAATAGAACTCAGATAGGCCCTCTGCACGAGCAGCCAGTGCCAGCTAGTGCTCTTAACCACTGAGCCATCTCTCCAGCCCCATAACCCCTATTTTTCAAAAAAGCCAATGGCACTTGCTTATAATCCTAGTGCTGAAGAGAAGGCAGAGACAGGTACAGCCAGCTGGCCGGACAGCCTAGCCTACTTGGTGAGTTCCAGCCCAGAGAGAGCACCAGTCTCAAGAACCCAAGTGGAAGGTGCCTGAGGAAGCACATTGGTTCCACACACATGTGCACACATGTGCACATGCAAAAGAACTGAACAGTATCGAAAGCATAGAGTACGTCCAGGGGGTTCATTAAACTATTCTGTGTACTTTGTGTGTGCTTGATTTTTTTTTCCATAATTATTAAGTTTTTCTTTTCTAATTAAGTAACAGTCAGGTGCAGCAAGAAGCCCAGGCACACGACCTCAGCAACTCAGGAGGCATCAAAAGGTTCACTGAAACCAGGAGTTCAAGTCTAAACCAGGAACATACAAGGCTCTGTCTCATAAATGAATGAGTAAATTTAAAAACAATTCCCAATTTTACATTAATGTGTGTGTATGTGTGTGTATATGTGTGTGTGTGTGTGTGTGTGTGTGTGTGTATGTGTGTGTGTGTGTAGGTCATAGGACAACTTGTAGGACTCAGTTTTCTTCTTCCACCATGTAGATTCCAGGGATCAAACCCAGGTCATCAGGCTTGGCAGCAAGTGCCACTACCCACTGAGCCACCTTGCTGGCCCATAATCCCCAATTTAAAAAAAGATTTAAGAAAATGAAATTCTCCAAACAAACCAAAACATCTACACTCAGTTGTCTCACCTGTTTGAACTTGAAACCTGGGCTCTGGCGCGAGGAAAGATGGTTTCACAGACAAGATTAAAGGAGTTTGGTCGCGCACAAGTTTGCTATTGAGGAGGGCATTAATAACTGATATTGCCGTGTAAACAAAAGGGCCAGAGGTGACCAGAAATGTGAAGTCAGTGAACAGCTCATAAACCTAGGGAAATGAAAAATTAAAAAGACAATTCAAACACTAAGTGATTCGTGTTGGATAGAAAAATAGCAAATTAAATAAAACATGTATTTATAATATCAGTTTGAATGAAAGAATAAATGCTTCAAAGATAATCAAGATTTTGTTTTGTTTTACTTTTACCTTATCCCAACCTTCACAAAAAATGGCACAAAATTATAAGACCAGCAAGAAAGGAGAATAGCCAGTAATACGGAAAAATTCAAGGTTGTTGCTATATTTAAGCCACACAAAAATGAGCCCCATTCTTCAAAAAAAAAATAAGTCACTTCAACCATTTTTTTTTTGTATTTTTGAGACAGGGTCTTCCTGTAGCTGCAGCTGGCCTGGAACTTGCTTTATAAACCAGGCTGGCCTTGAACTCACAGAGATCCACCTGCCTCTGCCTCCCGGGTGCTAGGATTACAGGCGTGTGCCACCACGCCCGGCTCACTTCAACCATTTTTTTTATTAATTTTTATTTTTATTTCTGTATGTGTATGAATGTACTGTCTGCATGCAAGTCTGTGCACCCGTGTCGTGCAACGCCGCGGAGTTCAGAAGAGGGTCTCGGATTCCCCTGGAACTGGAGTTCTCCTGGAATTGGAGCTTCAGACGGTTCTCAGCCGCCATGTGGGTGCTGGGGATCGAACCCGGGTCCTCTGTAAGAGCGGTTGGTGCTCTTAACCGCTAGGCCATCTCTCCAGCCCCTCACTTCAACCATTTTAAAGTTTATAGCAGCCATATTAAAAAGCAGAGGAGCAGGTAAAATTAATCATAAACCCATTTCACTTAATATGTGAAGGATCTTTTCAGTGTGTAATCAATATGAACATTATTAGCAAGATCCTTTGCACCTTGTTGAAATCTGGTGTGCATTTTACACTTTGAGTATCTCTTAGTTCAGATAAGTCTCATTTCACATACATGGCTCATGGCACTGGTTAGACATAGGACAGGACTGGCTACGGCAGGGCTTTCTGGGCTCATCTGGGAAAGAAATACCATCATGGGTGTAACATAAATAGTATGGAAATCCGTGTCTATATCACTGAATATACAGAAAGATGCAAATGTACTCATTCTAAACCTTACATAAGCCCAAATCCAACTCATTTATTAAAGTAAACCAAGAAAAGCAAAACTGCTATCACCCCTAACTGTGCCACCTCTGGTCAGAGAGGCTTTCTGTTCCAACTCTGCAAACAATAAAACAACATGTGAGTAGAGAGGCAGTGGAAAAGTAGGTATGACCCAGGAGACAGGTAGGACAGAGGACACAGAGTCTGGGAATCTTGCCCCCCACCATCAGACAGAGACTACATGCTAGACATCAGACTCGCAGGTTCCAGGGCCTCACCTTCAGCTCCACCGCACGGTTGAAGTGAGTCCTCAGGACTTCTTTGATTGACGTAATGATGTACTCCTGCACAGCTCTTCTGGCGAGCACTATAAATGAAAGCCAACCACCAAGTGTATTTAGTGCCTTGTGAAGAATGAAGGTGTCACCTTCTGGAAGGCAGGGCTGTGAAGTACTGTGCTAACAGCTTGCTTTGCAAAATAAAGCCCAGACAGGGCAGAGCTGCTAAGAACTGGGAGGAAGAGCATCACTTCACTCCTTGGCATTCTCTGCCCCTGGTAGGGAAGACTAGGAAGCAAGAGCTCTCACCCAGCCAGGGGACCCAGAGTCTCCCATTCCCATTTCATCTGAACAACTATCAAGTCATCTCCAGCTATGCATCCAGTGGTAAAGGATGAGGCTTTAAAAGCTCTCACAGGGAATATTTTAAAGTCTGTAAGATGCTGCTCCAACAAGCTAGGTGTTATCTTCTTCCACAGAAGGCCTCCTACCCTAACTGTTCAAAGCAGCGTCTGGGGTGCTTATCACTACTAACAAGAGAGCGAGATCTTCACAATCTTCACATACTAACATTTCATACAGGATATAAAATAGTTCTTATTCCAAAGTCTAGTTCTATTTGTTTCTGTTTTTTTTTTTTTTCTTTCTCTCTCTTCCATCTAAAATGTCCCGTTTAAAACTGTGTACCACAGAGGCAGGTAGAACTGTGAGTTCAAGGCCAGCCTGGTCTACATAGTGAGTTCCAGGACAGCTAGGGCTACAGGGAGACCCTGTCTCAAAAAGACCAAAACAATAAAAAAAAATTAAAATCTGTACCAATGAGTTTCTGTTGCCCACTGTCTGCCGTCTAGCAACCTTCCCTTCGTTCTCCTAGCATTTTTCCTTTCCTCTTTCATTAGCATCATAATGTAGAATTACAATATATTTGATGATGTTATGCAAATTTTCCATTACCTGATCTTAACTGTTAAAACATAAGACAGAATCACTCCTCATTCTTCATTCATTAAAAAGGCAAATGCGTAAGTTATATGTGCTCATTTCTCTAGTAAATCAGTAAGATGAGTATTAAAAGGAGAGGAGTAGCATTCCTTGAGTTTAATGAGGTCACCACAACAAATGCATGGCCTGGATGGCCTTGCTGGTCATACCAACTGCCAACTGGGCACTGCCTGCTAGGCTCCAAGTGGACCAGACTACACCATGGATGGTAGGTAGAAAAACAAAGTGAGTCAGAAGGAAAGAGGAAGAAGAGAAAGACACCGTCATTAAGGAAGGAGATGGGGAGGGGGGGAGGAAGGAGGGGGGAGGGGGGAGGGGAGAAAGCAGGCTCTCAAGAACTAAACTTGGAGAAAGTGAGGCAGAATAGAAAGCCAAAACCAGGAAACAGCCAAGTGTTACATTTAAATAGTCCCACTGCCCTCCACCGTAGCTGCCTGCCACCTGCTCAGGTTTATCTGAGGAAGAAAGGAAACTGCTACCCTGGAATATGAGGACCTGAGTCTTTGGAAACAGAAACCATCCAGACACACTTATCATACAAGTTGTTTTCCAACTACCTACAGCTTCTGCAGAGCCAAGAGAAGAGAGGTGTGGAGACCTCCAAAGGATGCATGGGTCCCCTCAGTGAAGGTCAGTGTCCAAGTGTCCCCCCACAGGCCTCAAGGAGCAGCAGCACCTAGAGTGGTCCTATGTTATTACGGAGCTCCATCAAAAAGAATCACCCCTTCCCTTTGCTGGACTCTACTGACAGACAGCCATCAATAAGAAAGAAGACAAGCCCAATATAAATGAGGATTGCAAATGAGCCAATAGGCACTCTGGTTACTGAGAACAAGAGATGGTATCTACTCCTCTCCGAACAGTGGGACTACACAGCTCTGCACAGTTGCCAAAACTATTTAAGTGCGGACTCACAATGAGTGATCTATAATCCAAACAGCTATCAAATATGCCTGAATAAAAGGCATCAAATGCCATTAAATGTGTATCATATATGAAACTTAATTTTATATAACTGAAGTCTTACAGAGACTCCTAAAAATGCTTCTAATTAATTATGGGAAAATTACAAAATGGGTAACATGGTTACATATCATAAATATCATAGGATCTCATAACAAAGCTTTCAGTAACTCTCCACCCCCCTTGGTCTTTTTGAGACAGGTCTCCCTGCAGCCCCAGCTGGTGGCCCGGAAATCACTCTGTAGACCAGGCTGGCCTTGAACTCAGAGATCCACCGACCTCTGCCTCCCAAGTGCTGGGATGAAGAGCATGAATCACCACGCCCTCCTCAGTAACTCTAAAGAAGCTCCTTTCTGGGGCTGGAGAGTTGGCTCAGCAGTTAAGGGCCCTGGCTGTTCCTGCAGAAAACCCAGGTTTGAATCCCAGTACCTACATGGTGGCTAACAAATGTCTATAACTCCATTCCAGGGGATATGATGCCCTCTTCTGTCCTTTGCAGGCACTGCATGACCCAGATATACTTACATGCAGGCAATACATTCATACACATAAAATAAAATCAAAAAAAAATTTTAATAAAAAATAAAAAGAAGCTCCTTTATAATCCATCACTTGGAAGCTGCTTGTTTGTTTTTATAAAGGGAAGAAAAATGCTCTATTAAAAAAACTATTGGCGCCGGGCGTGGTGGCGCACGCCTTTAATCCTAGCACTCAGGAGGCAGAGGCAGGCAGATCTTTGTGAGTTCAAGGCCAGCCTGGTCTACAGAGTGAGTTCCAGGACAGCTGGGGCTACAGGGAGACCCTGTCTCAAAAAGACCAAAAAAAAAAAAAAAAACTATTGGCAGCTCTTGCAGAGGACTTGGGTTTGGTTCCCAGCACCCACGTGGTGGCTCATAACCAGCCACAACTCCAGTTCCAGGGGATCCGACACTGTCTTTTGGCCTCCCCAGGCACTGCAAGCACATGGTACATTTACATGCTGGCAAAATACTCATATACATAAAATAAAATTTAACAGAATTAAAAAAAATAAACAAACCAAACCCTTTTCTACCTCTGGTCTAGTCTGCCCTAATCTGACAGATCAAAGTTGGCCATTTTGTTGCAATATCACTTTCTAATATAATTACCCACTCCTCTCATCATCCAATCTAACTTCCAGCCAAGCAAGTATCTCCCCACTAGAAGGACTCCTCCCTCCGCCTCCTGTCTCTAGGTAACAGCATTCAATGCTTACTGTGCTCTGATACTCCAATTTCACATTCTTCCAAACCCATCCTTGACCATCCCAGGTAGTCAGTGTTCAGAAACTCAAGAAAACACCACCCATGGTCCACTTCAGTAGGCTCCAAGACTGTGCCTTATTCATCTGTATGTCCCTTACATCTTCTAGAATTATCTCACACATGGAAGTGCTCGATGGTCATTTATAGTACGAAATACGAAGGTACCATTTGAGGTAAAAATAGCAAAGTCTCTGCCGCCACCACCACTACCACCTCTTGTTCAGAGGGTGCAGGCATTGCCACAGTGAGCAGAGACTCCATGGCCAACTGACCAAGAAGGGGAAACAGAGCAACACGTTCCTTGTCCCCGTCCTCCCTCCACCCGCACCTGTTCCTCTCCGTCTTGTCGACTCCCTGAATGTCCCCTGTACTTATCCTGCTGCTTTTTGTTCATGCTTCATTTCTGTCACCCACTCTGCCAAAACTAACATACACTGCCAGAGCCCTTGTCAACATTTGGTTGAAGGGACACATACACTAACAGCTCACAGGATACCACAAACATGCAAGTCAGGTCTGGTGAGACACAACCACAGTCACAAGACCATATCATCCCTGAGCTAAGTCCACCTTTCTAGGCACAACCTTGAGTAGACCATGGCTTACTGCAGCTAGAACAGCCTGCCACCGAAGGAGACAATGCAGCTTGAGTGGCCACCGAGGCTGCAGAACGGGGAGAAGATGGGAGTACAGTCCAATTCAGAGGACATGCGCTTATTCAATTTCCTCAGCCTCAGGATCCAAGTGACATGGGGATAGACAGGAGCAAAATTAAGATTAAGTAAGCAAGAAAATATAAGCATCATCCTGACATGACTGCCCAGCTCATTGCCAATAAACAAGAACCTGTTTTGTTTTAACTGTGTCATCTATGTGTATGTATACTGGGTTCTGAGTAGCCAAAGACCCTCCCCAAACCTCTACAGCTCACTTAAACTGTTTGTCTGCTCTTACAGTAAACACTAACTAGTGTGCAATATTCTGTGCTCATTTCCCAAAGGCCAAGCACTGAGCTACATATTTTATGCCTTTAAATATTTTATGCTATAATAACCTAATGGAGCCAGCATAACTACCATCCTCGCTTAGAACTTATGGAAGCAGATTAAGAAGCTAAGTAACCAGAGAGCTGGCAGGGGGTGAGCAGAGGGAGATGATCACTCCCCACATGTTATGTGACCCCAACACCTACACTCATAACAAGGTTGATGTGTCTCATGAGCACTGCATACAAGCACCTTAGAGAATTTCCCTACCTCAGAGAGGTGACAGGAAGCAGGACCTTACCAGTTGTAATTAAATAGGCATCAGGAACTGTAATATCACACACATATGGCGGCTTGGCTGTGGCCAGTGCTGCAGTACCGACTGTGGCTTCAAAAGTGGAGGTGGTCATGGGTCCAAGGGATGGCTGGGGATGGGGCGCACCGTTCCCCTGAGGGTCCTGACTTGGAGGCTCGGCATTCAGAGCAGAGTCCACGGTATCTCTAGGGGCAGTGCTGGTGGTGGGCATGCTCGTTTCGGGGGATGGGCTCGTTTCGGGGGATGTGCTCGTTTCGGGGGATGGGCTCGTTTCGGGGGATGTGCTCGTTTCAGGGGATGCGCTCGTTTCAGGGGATGTGCTTGGTTCAGGGGAGGAGCTCAGTGGTACATCTGTGGGTGTCCACGATGAACTCATGGTTGGCTCTGTGGGGGGCAGAGGTGAAGGGGTCACCTCAGAAACAAGTGAAGAGGAGGGTGACAGGTACAAGTCAGAGCTCAACTCTGTGCTGGAAAGAATGAGCCTGGAGAACACGGGTAGGACAGACGTGGGGGCGTCTGTGGGACGGGCAGTGCCACCAGGTGCTCGAGTCAGGGCTGGAGAAGACTCGGTTACAACAGCCGTCGAATGCAATGCAGCTGATGGTGCTGTAAAGTGAGTCCCAGCGATCCAGACATCAAGGGTGGGCTCAGAGCTGAACGGCACCAGCGTGGCGACTGCGGACACATGGGGAATGGGCGACAGTTCAAAGGTGGAGGTAGTTTTGGAGAAAACGGAGGTTAAATGAACATCAGATTCTGTCGGTGAGACTGTCAATGCTTCAGTGAACTTGAGAGACTCAGAAGGGAAGCCTGGGAATGGGGGCGTCTCAGAGTGACTCAGCAGAAAAGAGATTGTTTCCAAAGGAAGCTCTGAACTCAGCCATGGCTGAGACGTTTCAAGGTTTATGGAATTAGGAACAGACAGCTGAGGGAAACTGACAGAGTCCGACAATGAGAGGGTCTGAGTCAAGGTGGAGAAAGGCTGAGAAACAAAGGCTGATGGATCACTGGTCCTCGGAGAAGGAGGGGCAGGGACTGCAGAAGGGGAAGGGGCCGGGCTGCTGAGCTCCAGCGGCGGAGTTGAGTAGAAGCTGGATGTGAACTCCCAGAGATCTCCAGACTTGGGTTCCAAAGAGCTGGTGTGTCCTTGGTCAGAGGAAACTTTAGACTCCATGGAAGGGACCAAACTGTACGAAATGAGACTTGGGTTTTTGACAGGAAGGGATGGTGTGATTTCATTTGCCGTGATGGAGAAAGACAAGTCAAAACGGGTACTGGGGATGACTGGGGAAAACAGAGGGGTCGCACTGGATGGCATCATGAGCTCATCGGTGATAGAGAAGCCAAAGGGCGGGTAGAGTGAGCCTGGTGTGGAGAGGCGGCCATGGGACAGGTGCTCCCATGGCGTAGAAAGGCTGCCCTCATCCACCTCGGCTGACACACGCATGCTGGCTTTCCACATTCCCACAGATCTAGATGAAAGAGAGGCAACAGGTCTGGAAGGGAAAAGGGTATTAAATTCTTGAAGATCTTCAGGTTCAGAGAGTTCTGTTCCCATACTGTGCCATGGAGAGAGACTGCTCACTTCTGCTGAGGCCACAGACAGGGTCTCGGGCCCATCTCCTGACCCTACATCTTTCTCTGTGAGGCTTCTGGCCAGAGTTTGCTGAGGTGATGATACAACACAGGACACACACCAAGTGTGCGCTCCCAGGGAGACCACAGGGCTCAGAACATGAATATGGTCAGCAAAACTCGGAACCGTGGGGCTGTGAGGTGAATCTGATCTTTTCCAAGCCTTGCTAGAAAGGAAAGGGTTATCTGAAACACCATCTGACTGTGTAGCAAAAGATATAAACACAAGAGAGCTTGAAAACAATGCTGAAGGTGTGTTACTAAAAACAGGGTCTGCAGGTGACACGTTTACAGTAGTGTGTGTTCCTTGCAAGATGGCTTCTAGAGGTTGACTCCAAGCAGTGGTCCCATCGGGGTATCTGTCTGTGCTTGTGGCCAGGACACTTATTAGAGGCTGTGAGACCTCCCCCGAGGGGACAGATGGCTGTTGAATCATGCTGTCGCCTAACGGCTGAGGCACTGAAATCCAGGAACTGAAAAGGAGGGTTTCTATGTCCTCTGTTATAGAAGCTACAATCTCTGGCAAAGTCTTGCTTGATAACTGGCTGTGAATTTCCGTAGGATGAAGCACCAGATTCCTACTAGGAGTTGGAATGATGCCCTCAGAAGTGAGAAAAGCCGACCAAAAAGTGTCGAAATAGCTGGAGGACTCAGCATGTACAGTTGCCTGCTGCACTGTGTTCCGACAGGCCGACATCACTTCATCTTGCAAAGAAACCATAGGTAATGAAGGAGTCAGCCCAGGCTCCAGCATTTCCTGGGACAGTTCTAGTGGGCTCAGCATGATGGACTTCGTTGGGGAAACTGTGCGTGAAGAAGTCCAGTGCACATCTGGCAAAAAGTTATCCATCTCCTCGTCATCAATGGCCACCTCGTTACTTGTCACTGAGCCATAATTTGCCTCTAAGATGCTGTGCTCTGTTGTACTTTGAGGCTGTCGTTGGTGGTTTAAAAAGGCCATATCAAAAGTAGCAGCAGATGGAGAAGATGGAACAAGGAGAGGGCTGTGTGGCTGGGACCCTGGAGCACTCTCTGAAAAGGCCACGTGTGCAGCACTATTGGTGGTACTGGCTTCCAGCAGGAGCTCCAGGGAGTGTAGAGAAGGGTCCTGTTGTTCCAGGGAGAGCTCATCTAGCAAGAAAAGCAAAGCCCAGTTAGCTGGAATGCTAGCAAAGTCAGACCACTAACGTTTCATTTCACATGTAGGAATCCATTCACGCCTGGTGTGGTGGTGCACACCTTTAATCCCAGCACTCCGGAGCTAAAGGCAGGTGGATCTCTGTGATTTTGAGGCCAGCCTGCTCTACTCATAACAAGTTCCAGACCAGCCAGGGCTACACAGTGAGATCTTGTCTTAAAAAAAAAAATTAATAGGGGCTAGAGTGATGCTGCAGGAATTAAGAGCACTGGCTGCTCTTGCAGAGAACCTGGGTTCCATTCCCAGAACCCACACGGTAGCCTACCAATCACCAGAAGCTGGGAGGCCAGCATGGAGCGCATTCTCCTTCGTGGTACTCAGAGGCAACCAGCCTGGTGAACACCATGACCTTGGGCTTCTAGACTCCAGAACTGAGACAACTAATTTCTACTGTTTAAGCCCCTAAAGGAAAAAGTCCAACTCAACTTGGACTCTTTTTAGCAATTATACAAAAAGTCTCCCCAAGTTTCGGACCTAAATTATTTGAAACTGCATGCTAAGAGTCCTACTTTAAAGTAGACTAGGTCTCCAGTGTCTATCAGAAGCTAACATAAATTTTCTCCAGGCTGGACATGCTGTCACATATATGTTGTCCCAGCTACTGGGGAGGCTGAGGCAAGAGAATCATGTGAATCCATCAGTTTGAAACTAGCTTGGCAACATATTAAAACCACAACTCAAAAGAAAACAAAGTGGCCAGTGTCTCACCAAGCACCAAACCACTCTACAGGGAGCATGGAAATGAAAATTATAAACTATCCACAGAAATAAGGTACTATAAACAGTCAAGAAAAACCCCACATAAAAAGTCAGAAGAGGAGCTGGGCGGGCATGGCAAGACACACCTTTAATCCCAGCACTTGGGAGGCAGAGGCAGTCGGATCTCCGTGAGTTCAAGGCCATCCTGGTATACATAGTAAACTCCAGGCTAGCTGGGACTACAGGGAGACCAAATCTCAAATAAATAAATAAATAAATAAATAAATAAATAAATAAATAAAATTTTAAGTGAGAAGAGGGACTAGAGAGATGGCTCGGTGGTTAAAAGCACTGGCTGCTCCTGTAAGGACTCACATTCAGTTCCCAGCACCCACACTGCAGCTTTTGACTGTGTAACTCCAGTTACTGAGGATTTGATATCCTCTCCTGGCCTACTCGGATACCAAACACATACATGGGACACATATATATATACATGCAGGAAAACACTCATACACGTTAAAAAAAAAGAGTCCAAAGAAACCCATTCATGTGCCAGATTTTCAGACTTCACACATTGGAATTATGCGATACATTTTTTTTTTTTTTTTGGTCTTTTTGAGACAGGGTCTCCCTGTGGCCCCAGCTGTCCTGGAACTCACCCTGTAGACCAAGCTGGCCTTGAACTCACAAAGATCCCCCTGCCTCTGCCTCCCAAGTGCTAGGATTAAAGGCGTGTGCCACTACGCCCGGCACAATACATTTTTACAATGTATGTTGAATTCACAGAAAATAATTCAGGGGTGCTGAATACACAAATACATGAACCACAACCTATGAAAACTGGCCAGAAATATTTAAAAAGAAAAAAAAATCATTTAGAAATGAAAATATTATAAAGTTAAACTTCATATGTAAAATAATGAGGTGGTTTAAACAAGACTGTCCCCCATAGGCTTCAAGTATTCAGATATTTTGTCCCCAACTGGTGGTGCTGCTTTGGGAGGCCTTAGAAGGTCTGGCCTTGCCAGGCATGGTGGCGCATGCCTTTAATCCTAGCACTTGGCAGGCAGAGGCAGGAGGATCTTTGTGAGTTCAAGGCCAGCCTGGTCTACATAGCAAGTTCCAGGAAAGCTGGGGCTATAGGGAGACCCTGTCTCGAAAAGACTTCCACATCATAGGAATAGAGGAAGGAGAAGAATCCCAAGAGAATGGTATTAATCAGATCTTAAACACAATAATAGATGAAAATTTCCCCAAACTAAAAAAAGACAAACCAGTACAAATACAAGAAGCACATAGAACTCCAAATAGACAGGATCAGAAAAGAAACTCTCCACGTCACATCATAGTTAAAATGCTAGACAGCCAAAACAAAGACAAAATCCTTAAAGCCATAAGAGAAAAACAAGTGACCTATAAGGGGAAACCTATAAGAATTACAACTGACTTCTCAGTGCAAACTATGAAAGCAAGAAGAATGTGGAGCAAAGCATTCCCAGTGTTAAAGGACAATAGATGCCAACCCAGGTTACTAAACCCAGCAAAAATGTTGATTATAGTTGAAGGAGAGAGAAAAACCTTCCATGACATAAGATGAAAGAATACAGGTCCAGAAAACCAACCCTTCAGAGAATACTTGAAGCAATTCAAAGGACAGAAGAAAGGAGCAATCATCCCCAGGCACCTAGAAAGAGAAATCAATAAAAGCATAACTGCAGAAGTAGAAACCTAAATCAAAACCGCAAATGGATAATAAGGCAAAAGGAAGCAACACAAACCTATCAGTCATAACCTTAAATATTAATGGACTAAATTCCCCAATCAAAAGACATAGACTGGGAGACTGGATTAGGAAACAGAATCCATCGATATGCTGTCTGCAAGAAACACATCTTACCTTCAAGGACAGGCACCACCTTAAAGTGAAGGGATGGAAAAAAATATTCCAAGCAAATGGTACCAAAAAGAAAGCAGGTGTTGCTATTTTAATATCGGATAAAATAGACTTCAAAGTAAAAGAAATCAGAAGAGACAAAGAAGGCCATTACATTTTCATCAAAGGAACAATCCACCAAGAAGATTTCACAATTATGAATATATATGCCCCAAATTCTGGTGCACCAAACTTTATAAAGACAATTCTCCAGGACCACAAGTCACAGACTAACCCCAGCACACTCATAGTGGGAGATTTCAATACCCCACTGAGTCCTTTGGATAGGTCAACAGGACAAAAAATAAACAGAGAGACATCTGAACTGAACGATATGATACACCAAATGGACCTCATAGACCTCTACCGAACATTCCATCCTAATACCAGAGAATACACTTTCTACTCAGCACCCCACGGAACATTCTCCAAAATCGACCACATCCTGGGACACAGAAGAAACCTCTACAAATACAAAAAGATTGAAATAATTTCATGCATCCTGTCAGACCACAGTGCAATGAAGCTCAACATCAACACCAGGACAAGCCCTCCTGCCTACAAGAACACATGGAGACTAAACAACACACTCTTGAATAATGAATGGGTCAAGGAAGAGATAAAGAAAGAAATAAAAACATTCCTGGAACTGAATGACAATGACAATACAACACAACAAAACTTATGGGATACCTTAAAAGCAGTCCTAAGAGGGAAATTTATAGCCCTGGGTGCCTACATTAGAAAAACAGAAAGAGCACAAGTGAATGATCTAACACTACAGCTAAAAGCACTTGAGAGGCAACAACAGATGAACCCTAAACGCAACAGACAGGAAGAAATAACAAAAATCAGAGCAGAAATCAATGAAATAGAAACAAAGAAAACAATACAAAAAATCAATGAAGCCAAAAGTTGGTTCTTTGAAAGAATAAACAAGATAGACAGACCTCTAGCCCAGTTAACAAAAAGAAAGAAGGAACAACTCCAAATCAATACAATCTGTGATGAAAAGGGAAATATCACAACGGACAAGGAAAAGATCAAGAAAATTATATGGGAATATTACAAGAACCTATATTCTACCAAGTTTGAAAATCTAGAAGAAATGGATGAATATCTGAAATCTTGGGAATCACCAAAGCTTGGCCAAGAGGAGACCAGCAGCTTAAACAGACCCATAACATATGAAGAAATAGAGGATGTAGTAAGAAGCCTCCCAACTAAAAAAAGCCCAGGCCCAGACGGTTTCACAGCAGAATTCTATAAAACATTTCAAAAAGACCTACAACCATTATTTCTGAAACTGTTTAGAAGTATACAATCAGAGGGAATTCTCCCAAATTCCTTCTATGAAGCCAACATCACTCTATTACCAAAACCAGGCAAAGATACAACTAAAAAGGAGAATTATAGACCCATCTCCCTCATGAACACAGATGCCAAAATTCTAAACAGAATACTGGCAAATCGCATACAGACCCACATCAAGAAGATCATCCATCATGACCAAGTTGGATTCATACCAGAGATGCAGGGATGGTTCAACATACGAAAATCAATAAACATCATCAAACACATAAACGGAATCAAAGACAAAAACCACACCATCATCTCAATTGATGCTGAAAAAGCCTTTGACAAAATCCAGCATCCCTTCATGCTTAAAGTCCTAGAAGGAATTGGATTGGAGGGATCATTCCTCAATGTAATCAAAGCCATATACAGGAAACCCACAGCCAATATCATCCTAAATGGGGAAATGACGGAAACATTCCCTTTAAAGGTAGGAACTCGGCAAGGCTGCCCCCTATCACCACTCCTCTTCAATATAGTGCTTGAAACACTTGCTAGAGCAATAAGGCAAGAAAAGGATATTAAAGGAGTACTAATTGGAAAAGAGGAAGTCAAACTATCCCTATTTGCTGATGATATGATTGTTTACTTAAGAGATGCAAAAAACTCCACCAGAAAACTCCTAGAAACGATTAACAGCTTCAGCAAAGTGGCAGGATACAAAATTAACCTTAGAAAATCAATGGCCTTTCTTTACACCAAGAACAAGCAACTGGAGAAAGAATTCAAAGAGACCTTCCCACTCACAATAGCCTCAAAAACAATAAGATACCTAGGAACAAACCTAACCAAAGACACCAAAGACCTCTACAACAAAAATTTTAAACCCTTAAAGAAAGAAATTGAAGAAGACCTCAGAAGATGGAAAAACCTCCCATGCTCATGGATTGGGAAAATTAACATTGTAAAAATGTCCATTTTACCAAAACTCTTGTATAGATTTAATGCAATCCCAATCAAAATCCCCAAGAGTTTCTTCACAGGCTTGGAAACAAAAGTTCTTAAATTCATTTGGAGAAACAAAAGACCCCGAATAGCCAAATCAATCCTGAGTGAAAAGAGCTACACAGGAGGGATCTCTATACCAGATTTTAAACTATACTACAGGGCTATAGTCATAAAAACAGCCTGGTACTGGCACAAAAACAGACCTGTTGACCAATGGAACAAAACCGAAGATCCAAATCTGAGCACATACAATTTCAGCCATCTCATATTTGACAAGGGGGCCAAGAAACCACAATGGAGAAAAGACAGCATCTTCAGCAAGTGGTGTTGGCAAAACTGGATCACCACTTGTAGAAGAATGAAATTAAACCCCTACCTCTCACCCTGTACAAAAGTCAACTCCAGATGGATTAAAGACCTCAACGTGAAACCCCAAACTCTGAAGGTGATAGAAGAAAAAGTTGGCAGCAGACTACAAGACATAGGCGTAGGAAAAGACTTCCTAAATCAGACAGCAGCTGCACAAGAATTAAGGTCGACAATTGACAAATGGGACCTCATCAAACTCAAAAGCTTCTGTACATCAAAAGAAACAATCAAGGAAGTGAAGAGAAATCCCACAGAGTGGGAGGAAACCTTCACTGCAGATACATCTGACAAAGCATTGATTTCCAGAATATATAAACTACTCAAAAAACAAAGAAAAAAGAAAACAAATGACCCACTCAATAGATGGAGCAAAGAACTGAACAGAGACTTCACAAGTGAGGAATTAGAGATGTCTGAGAAACACCTCAAGAACTGTTCAACATCACTAATCATTAAGGAAATGCAAATGAAAACCACTTTAAGATATCATCTTACTCCAATAAGACTGGCTAGGATCAAGAAAACAAATGATACCAAGTGCTGGAGAGGTTGTGGGGAAAGGGGAACACTCATCCACTGCTGGTGGGAATGTAAACTCGTACAGCCACTATGGAAAGCAGTGTGGAGAACCCTTGGAAGACTTGGAATGAACTTGCCACCCGACCCAGCCATACCACTCCTGGGCATGTACCCTCAAGACTTACGCCACCACAGAGATACATGCACGGCCATGTTTATTGCAGCTCTCTTCACAATAGCAAGGAGCTGGAACCAACCCAAATGCCCCTCAACTGACGAGTGGATAGAGAAAATGTGGTACATCTACACAATGGAGTTCTATGCAGCAGTAAAGAAAGACGACATCATGAGCTTTGCAGGAAAATGGCTGGAGCTAGAGGACATCATGCTGAGTGAAGTAACACAGTCCCAGAAAAACAAACGATGAATGGTATCCCTCATCTGTGGATGCTAGTGCCAATTACCTAGTTGTAAGTGTTTCTTGTGCATGGCCCCTTGAGCTTTTGTCCAAGTAGTTGGGAGTGATGCATACTGGAAACAACAACAACAACAACAGAAAGGACTGCATCAAAGAACTGACTGAAACGGTGAACTTCTGCTCAAAACAGTCAACTTCCACATGGAGAATTTTGAGAAAGACTGAGAAAGAGATGAAAAGCATGTTTGGCAGAATGCATGAGCTCTGGTGGAGTGGGGGGTTAGGGTGTAGGACACAGGTCTCGATTTGATTAGTAACATAATAATAAAAACAATAAAAAAACCTCTTACACTCAACATGCATGGACACATACACACATGCACACGTCTGAACATGAACACACACACACATGCATGCACACACTCATATGTAAAAAGACACTCTGTGATGGCTAACCCTGGCTGTCAACTGACACACCTAGGAAGAGCAAACCTCAACTGAAGAATTTCCTCCAGAGACTGATCTGTGTACATGTCTGTGGGACATTTTCTTTGTTTTTTATTTCTTTTTTTTATTATCCTTATTTTATGTGTATGAGTGTATTGCCCAAATGTATGTAAGTGCACCCATGTCATACCATGCCCAGAAAGAACAGAAGAGGACATTGAATCCCCCAGAACTAGTGTTACAGATGACTGTTAGCTGCCATTTAGGTGCTGAAAATTGAACCTGTGTCTCCTACAAGAATAGCCAGTGCTCTTAACCACTGAGCCATCTCTTCATCCTGAGATTTCTTTCTTTTTTAAATTTTATTTTTATTTTATTTATTTATTTTGGGGGGGCCTTTTTTTGAGACAGGGTCTCCCTATAGTCCCAGCTGGCTTAGAGCTCACTACATAGACCAGGCTGGCCTTGAACTCACAGAGATCCACCTGCCTATGCCTCCCAAGTGCTGGGATTAAAGGCATGTGCCACCACAACTGGCCAATTTTTTTTTTACCAGATGTGGTGATGCACACCTGTAGTCCCAGTGCTTGGGAGGCAGAGGCAGGCGGATCTAAGTGAGTTCAAGGCCAGACTGATCTATGTAGTGAGTTCCAGCACAACTGTGGCTACAGGGAGACCCTGTCTCAAAACCACTGATATGTATGTATGTATTTATTTATTTTATATGTATAACTGTATTGCCTGCATGTAAATGTGCCCATATAAGGCAATGCCTTTGGAGGACAGAAGAAGGCATCATATCCCCTTGAACTGGGGTTACAAACAGTGGTTAGCCACTATGTGAGTGCTGGGATTCAAACCCGGGTCTTCTGCAAGAACAGCTAATGCTCTTAACTGCTGCACTATCTCTCCAGCCCCCCACCCCACCACCAATTTATTTTATGTATACGAGTATTTTGCCTGCATTATGTGAGGTCATGCAATGCCTGTGGAAGCCGGGACTGAAGCTGTGGATGGTTGTTAGCTTCCATATGGATGCTGGGACCTGAAACCAGGTCCTCTGCAAAAGCTGAACCATCTCTCCAGCCCCAGTTTCTTTACTGCTAATAGATGTAGGAGGACCTAGCCCAGCGTGAGTGGTACCATCCCTAGGCAAGTAGGCCTGGGCTATAAAAATTGAATCTGAGCTTGGGAGTAAGCCAATATGCATCATCTGTTTCAATCTCCTACCTCTAGGTTCCTGCTTTGGCTTCTCTCAGTGATGGAACCTGTAAGCCAAATAAACCCTTTCCTCTCCAAATTGCTTTTGGTTAGTGTTTTATCAAAGCAACACAGAAGCAAACGAGAACACGGGACCACAGTAATTGTTTCAGAGAAGCAAAAAGTGGTTCTACCAACCAAAGACCCTCAGTAAAGGAGCTTCAGAACAAGAACATCTTAGGAAGGAAGGCAATTATCCCAAGTGAGGGGTCTGGGGAGAAAGAACAGAGAAGTGAAAATAAACACACAGTGAAGTCTGTTGCATACACAAATAAAACACTGCTGTACAATCTGTGAGCTTACGAGAGGCGTATCCCACAGAACTAGAAGAGTATAGCCACAGAGAGGCTGAAAGAGGGACCTCAGGTGGATCTGTGACACTGGCAAAAGCAGAGATCAGGAATAAAGATGAAATTCTGTGAATCAATTCCTGTAACTTCAGCCAGGAGATCTGACAACCTCTCCTAGGATCCATGGGGACAGGCAGGATCGGGTGCAAACATACATACACACACACACACACACACACACACGCACGTGTGACATTATTAAGCATCTTACTCTGTAATTTATCTCTGTAAAACCTGGCTCTAGAGTTCCCTAAGTGCTTTTCTGTTTAACGTGCCACATACCAAGCACAGGTAAAAGAGAACATGACACACTGTGACCACAATAAAATAGCAGCTATCCCTTTCCATAGTAAAGATGGAAAATTCATATACATTATAAAATCACAATTCTGTCCAACTTTGTAGCATACACATTTGAAAGTTTTGCTGAGGATAAATCATTTTGTGCAGACACAATAAAATGATTGAAAACTCTGCTGTGGTAGAATTTGTTTTAAATTGTAAGCTCTTACAGTAGACTGGGGTTCAGTTCCCAGTACCCACATGGTGGCCAAGGGATCGATCATCCAACACTCTCTTCTGGCTTCTGTGGTCATTGCATGTGGTGCACTTACACACCTACAGGCAAAACATTCATACACATAAAATAAAAATGAAACAAAAAAATTAAAATGTAAGAGCTGAACAAGGGACAAGATCCCTTCTAAAATGAATCCAAAATGAATCTGCACATAAACCAGGAGGTAAAATACAAAGAAAAACATTTGGCTAATTTACAAACCCAAAGACTCAACGATGCAAGTGACAGTTGAATCAGCTCAGCCTTCAGAAAGCAGGAACCAAGGAAGGCAAAGTGGCCAAAACACTAAAAATAAACATAAAAATCCCCCAGACTAGAAAAGCACAGGTACAAAACCTTCACATTGAGAACTAGAAGGTGTGCCAACCTAGGAAGCTTTTGTTCTTTCTGCCAAGCCCTAGGGGACAGAGAGCAGCTCCAAAGGGGCAGCAGCTGCGACGCCACAGGGAACTACCTCTGTTGCTAATTCCGGAAGAGGCTAGAAAGCCCAGGTGAGGCTCTCTCTCCACATAAAAGGCACCAGAGACTCTCATTTCAAGCCCCAGAGATCAATTTCCAAGCTAGGAAGCGGCAGCTCATCAGAGTGAAAGGTTTTCCTCTCTTTGATGATAGGGAAAGGGGCTAGGGGGAGATGAGCCCTTGTCAGTGACGTGCCTACAAGTGACGAAGAGGCCTTGTGGAAAACGCAGACCTCTCCAGCAGCTCTACGGTGGACCTCTTCTCCCCTAACTGACCCAGGTCTGCGAGCTCATTCCCAGGGTCCAGTGTAAAGGCATGTTCTTCATGCATGCACATCACATTTACTGGGTGCCCACCTGGGACGTGGCTATGCTAGGAAATTGCAGCCCAGGAACCTCTCACAAGCCCTCGCCACCATGCCAGGCTTGTTCATGGTGCTTAAAAATCAGTAACAAAGATGCCCACCTGTCTGCCTGATAATGTGGCATTCTTAAGTAGGTTTTAAAGTCATAGTCTTCCATCCCGAGCTCCTTCCTAACTACAGCAGTGCATTATGGGCTCATGGACTTTTCAAGCCAAATGGATCTCTTTAAGACCCCAGCCAATCCCCTCCTGTCACAAATTGAGGCTCAAAGGCTTTAAGCTGGCCTGCTGAAAATAGAGCTGGGAGGGGGTGGGCGAAGAACAGGCTTACCGGCTCTCAAGGGTGCCTGGAAGAAAGCTCCGTACACCATATGTTTTGCCAAATCAGTCCATTTTCCTAAAATTGCTGGTAAAGAGAGCAAATTAAAAAGCATCTTGAGTTATGCTATATTATGTTATGTAATGCTATAATTGAGCTGAAGGTCCATGGAAAACCAGTTACAGAAACCTACACAGAAGCCTGTGTTTTAGACTGTGAGCCCCACTGTCCACCTAGGGGACAGCTCCTGGCCACAGACCTGCATGCTGAGAAGAAAGAGTTGGACCAGGCAACAGCAGTGTCACCCAGTCTCTAAAGAGCTTGAATCCGAATGGATTTACTCATTTCGCTTCTTTGCTAAAATGTGGAGTTTTCAAAACATGAGTCATCTCAACTCCCTGTAGCTGTTCAATCTACAAAACAACCCCTGCCCTCCCCCACAGAGTGGCTGAGTTCAAAAACAATAGATTAAACTGTGGACCAACTTGGCAAATCTTTAGCAACTTTTTTTTTTCTAGTTCTCAGAATGTTCTAGGAAGGATTTTCAGTGCCATTATTAAAAACCACCCTCCCCCTCCCTCCCTCTACCCCTTTCATCTTTCCCCCTGGTTTAGAAAACAGTGCCTTCCTTTTCTTTCTCCAGCCCCAAATGTACACAATACCATCTAGCAGCTTACCCTTTCTTCACCTGACACCAGTTGTGTTATTATCAAGTACCAAGTAGATAAGAAACTCTGTGTGTACAGATGGTCTCTGGAATGCCAGAGAGTGTTACCAAAGACCACTAAACCAATAAAGCAAATATGGGTCTCCTTGAGTCAAGCAAGACTCCTCCGCGGCACCAGCTACACCTCACATGCCTGGAAATACTGTGCAGCAGAGGCAGCCATATGCCTGTATATCCCAAATATAATTGGCTATTGGCTCTCTCCTTGGAGGAATAACCCATGGCTGACACCACAAGCTTGCACCCTCTATTGGTCAGGAGATGTTATAAACCACAGTAAGACCCTGTCATATTCAACAGAAAAAAATGTAATTCATGGATTAACATACCATCCAAACATCTGTGTCTATACCAAAGTAACCTATGATAACAATTAATACTGTTTAAATACCTATATATCTAATTGCTTGTGCTTCATTAGTAGGATTGAAAGGTTATTCCTGGACAAACTGTCAGCCCATGAAAGAAAACAGCCAGAA